>JAVIAB010000106.1:71687704-71737704 GCA_032433765.1 Megaustenia siamemsis | reverse complement strand
ACAACTTTTAAAACAAATATTCTTTCTGTATCGAAAGCATTGGTTACTTTAATGGTTTAATTAGACTGTAAGATGGTTGTGACGAACAGTATGTTTTGTCTTAATAACCGACAGGCCAATCATCCCACATATCTCAGTTGCCAAGGTAACGGTTACTGCTTCCGTACGATCTAGAGCAGTGGTGGCCAACTTGAGGTTGCCCGAGGGCCGGATTAAAGCCAAGGCCAAGACCCGCGGGCCACACTTAAGAATATCGTCAAAAATGACAGTAGGGACCTATGCGATATAGTAATATATACATAATGCTTGCACTTTGACTACATATTTGATTTGTAACAAATCCATTAATTATTCATTTTAAAATTACATTTAATGTCTCAGTGCGACGATTGTGACTTGTCACAGCTTTCCACCAGAGATTTGAAGTCCACTTCCATTTTTGACGTGGCGATTCGGAGAGTATGGGACAATGTCGAATCGGTCATTCTGTTCCTGGTCTTAGATTTAATTAACTTCATGGAAGAGAATGTTGTCTCGCAGAGATATGTGCTGCCGAATATAGAGCACATCTTTAGTGCCCATTTTCTCAGACACGGGTAACGTTCATTTGGTAGCAATTTCCAGAAGTCAGCTCCTAATGCCTTTACAGTACTGAGGAAGGGGTCACACTGAAGGTCACACAACTCTAGTTGAAGATCTGATGGCTGGCACTCCACTGTGCACTTAATTGGGTTATTAAAAAGTTCCGTTTGCGGACGAAACATTTCAAATCTTGAAATCGTCGATCAAATTCACAAATCAAATGTTCAATGTCAGCTGCGTACTTACTGAAGTTTGCACTTTCTATCTCTGACAACAACTGCTTACAACTTGAAAAATGGAACAGATCATTTTTTTGCAAAGAAAGTCTAAATAGATTCAGCTTCTTTTTAAAACCATCAACATATCCCATCAATTGAAAAATGGTTTGCTTTTCCCTTGTAGCTGCAAATTCAATATGTTCAAATGTTGTGTGATGTCTGTGAGATATGCCAGATTATGAAGGAAATTAATGTCTTTGAGTGCATGTTGAAGATCAATGGAGCATGGTAAGTTCTCTCGCAGGAAGTCATAAATGTCATTCTTCAGTTCAAAAAATATTATTAAACATTTCCCTCGACTAAGCCATCTTACTTCTGTATAAAGCAGGAGATCACCGTAGCTAGAATCTACTTCCTCTAAAAATGATAAAAACTTCCTGTGATTTAAAGACTGGTGTCCTCCTCTTATCAAATTTGTTATTTTCACAACAGTAGCCATGGTGTCTTTTAGATTTATGGACTTTGCACAAAGGGCCTCTTGATGAATTATGCAATGCAATGTAGGTACGTTAATTTTGTTTTGCTTTAGAAGTCCAACAAAACCAGTATTTGAACCAATAAAAGCTTTGCAACCATCAGTACACACTGCAGACAACTTTCCAAAACCACCTACTTCATCTACGGCACTATGAACTGCAGAAAATATGTCTGTCCCTCTACAAGTGTCATGCAAAGAGCAAACTTTCAACAATTCTTCAATAACAGTAAAATCCTCCTGGATAACTTTAACAAAAATAAGAAGCTGGCAAGTGTCAGTGATGTCAGTACTTTCATCAATCGCGAGCGAAAAATATGAGCAGTTTTCAATACAAGATTTTAAACTTTGAGACAGTTGCAGACTGATGTCTTCTGTTCTTCTGGCTACAGTTTGTTTTGAAAGAGGCACAGATTCAAATTCTTTGGCTATTTTTTCTTGACCGAATGCCTTTGCCATTTGAATCGCACATTTCTTCACAAAATTTCCGTCAGTAAAGGGTTTTTTTAGATTTTGCAAGCTCATAGGTAACTGTATATGATGCAATGATCGATGACTCTTTAATTTTATTGCCCTTTGTATACATACTTTGCTGTTGATTCAACTTTGTCTTCAGCTGTTCAACCAAAAGCTTCCTAGCTTCAATGCTATGTTTCTCATACATGTTTTGATGATGTGTGGCATAGTGCCGTTTTAAATTATATTCCTTCAAAACGGCTAACACTTGAACGCAAATTAAGCACTGAGGTTTACTATCCTTATTGAAGATGAACAAATAATCTAATTCCCATTCAGGTTTAAATATGCGATTTTCACAATCAACTTTTCTACGTTTTAACATGATTTAATACAAAATCTCACATCAAAGTTAAAAGTCACAGAATGTTGGTCCACTATCGAAAATAAGTCCAGATTTGACAGTTATACACAGACTTGTGTTTGACAATGAAATCAAAAGATTGTGACCAAATAAACACGTTGCAGTCATTTTATGGATAAGACAAGACGATGGGATCAAAGGGAATGAAGGCGAACAGTGAAACATTTTGAATGTAACTTCAAAGACAGAATTAGAGCTACGAAGTCACCTCACCCCTGTCCCTCCCAACCTCATTAACCCCTTACCGTGAAATGAAAGAGCCACCACAAGTCCAGACGACAAATGTTGAGCCAAAGATCTGACGCTATCACCGCACTGACAATAAAGCAACTTTGCGGTACCAACTCGAAGCAAAGACTTTGAATATTGTCGGCACCATTAGTTGTGCAGTGTGTGTGTGTGTGTTATTTGAAATTATGTTGCCAATCTAGCTGTTGCGAGAAATTGACAGAGATTTTCAAATTGTGTATTCTTGAACGATAGAAGAGTTAACTCCGACACGGATTAAAACCAGGAGAAATCCGCTATTAGGGGTAAAAAATGAAGTAAGTCCGTGGAGCTTCGCGGGCCAAGAAAACTAGGCTGACGGGCCGGATCCGGCCCGCGGGCCGCCATTTGGCCACCCCTGATCTAGAGCCTATCCTGCCGAAGTTCAATTCAACAAAATGGACTTATAATTTATTCATTTATTGTTATTTATTTATTATTTATATATTTATAGTTATATATGTATATATATATTGATACATTTATTGCTACTTATATATTTATAGTTATTTATTGCTATTTATTTTATATTTGACCCAAGATTATACAAAGAAGTTACGACGGCGGTATTCTGTTGTCCCCCGTCGGTTTGTTTACGGCTGACTCCGCTAGCTTTTAACTGAAAAGTCTCACCCACAAGGCTGTGGGGTTGTTTTACTTTAGGGTACTCTCCTTTAGCCTTTTACTCTCCCGACAATATCTGCAAGGCAGGAGGGCAGTGGCAGGTTGTTCTGCCTACTGCATGCAGTAGCAGGTAAAATTACCTGACCTGACATTTGCTGATGTACTGGCAACAAACAGAGGCCATAAGAGCTGAAAATCATTTGGGAATGTTTCAACAAATAAAACAAGGTGTTATGGTAGGTTTAAACAGGACTACAAAGGACAAGAGGTTGGGTTCGATCCTGATCGAAGGCTACCAGGTTCACCCAGCCTTAAATGGATACCTGATTTTTTTCTGGGAAAGTAAAGCGGCACGGGCGTAATAACGACAACATTACCCCAAAAATCATGTGCTGAAGGTCTGTACAAATTATGGTGATTAACACCATATTCCTTATACGCCACGTGGCGTGACGAGGCTCTTTACTTTTTTTTTTTCTTTTTAGTTAGACAAGGTTGAGTGCTGTCACCAGATTTAGTTAATATGTATAGTGAGATTATTTTAAGATCCATAAGGGGCATGCCTGGAATAACAATTGGAGGCCATACTATAAAAACAAAACCTAAGGTATGCTGATGATACAGTCTTAATTGCTAAGAGTGAAAATGAGTTACAAGAAATGTTAGACATTATAGTGAAAGAAAGCAAAAATAAAAGACTTACCTTTAATAGCAAAAAGACAGAAGTAATCGTAACAACAAAGAAAAAGACATTACCACAATGCACAAAAATGAACAATATTAAAACAGGTAAATGAATTTAAATATCTGGGAACAATGTTAACCTCAGACGGAAGATGTACAACAAAGGTGAGATGTTGAATAGCTCAGGCAAAAGCAGCTTTCCAAAAAATTAGGAAGATACTGTGCAATCCAATTTTTGACAATAGAGACAGTCTTAACAAATGGATGTGAATCATGGACAATATGACAACAAACAAGAAAATCACTGGAGACTGTAGAAATGTGGTTTTACAGAAGAATGTTGAGAATACCACGGACAGCTAAGAAAAGTAATTAAAACGTTCTGAAAGAGGTCAAAGCAACGAGAGAGCTAATTTCCAATATTAGGAAGAAACAATAATAATTTTGTGGCCATGTAATGAGAAGAGAAGAACTGGAATATATTGTAACAACTGGAAAAATTGAGGGACGAAGAGATAGAAGGAAACAAAGAGAAAAAATACCAGACAGCTTAAGAGAATGGCTTGGCAGAAGGTCAACAACAGAAATGTTAAATAGCTGTCGAGATCGAAAGTTGTGTAGAGACATGATCACCTACGCCAGCAGACATGGTACTTGATGATGATGATGATATATTATTTATGTTTATTGTTATTAATGTATTATTTATTTATTTATTATTATATATTTCTTATTATTTTTTAAAAATTATTTATATACATATTATTTTTTACTATTTATTATTTATATATAGGGAGCCGCGATAGCTCAGTGGTTAGTGAACTGGACTACAAAGGACAAAGGGTAGGGTTCACCCAGCCTTAAATGGGTACCGGATTTTTTCTGGGAAAGTAAAGCGGCACGGGCGTAATACCGACCACATTACCCCAAAAATCATGTGCTGAAGGTCTGTAAAATATAGGGTCACTAACACTATATTTCCCTATACGCCACTTGACGTGACAGGGGTACTTTACTTACTTTATTTATTATTTATATATTTATTATTACCTATTTAATATTATTATTATTATTAATATATTTATAATTATTGTCAATTATTTATATAATAATTTATTTATTATTTATCATATATATTTATGATTTATTTATGATTTACATATTTATTATTATTTATTTACTATTTATAAAAGCTGCTTAAGAGAATGGCGTGACAGAAGGTCAACAACAGAAATGATAAATGTCGAGATAAAAAATTGTGGAGAGACATGATCACCTACGTCAGCAGGCATGGTAAATGATGAAGATGGTATATAAAAAAAATAAACAAAACACATTTGAAACAAGTGTAACGTGTCAAATATTTGAGCACAATAATAACATCAGATAGAAGATGCATCACTGAAATACAAAGCAGAATAGCTCAGGCCAAAATAGCATTTCAAAAAAAGAAAATTATCTTATGCAATACATATATGTCAATAGAAGTGAGAAAGAGAGTCCATCGGTAATATATAGAACCAATTCTGACCTATGGAAGCGAATCATGGAGAGTAGACAAACAAATGAAAAAGACGATTACAAGCCACAGTGATGGGAATTCTCAGAAGAATGTTGAAAGTTCCCTGGACAGCTAAAAAGACCAATGAGGAAGTTCTCAAAGAGGCCAACACAAAAAGACAGCTCATAAAAAACATCAGAAAGAAACAATCAACATTTTTCGGGCACATCATCAGAAGAGAAAAGTTGGAATACTTGACTACAACTGGAAAAATAAAAGGAAAGAGAGATTGCGGACGACAAAGAGAGAAAATACTGGATAGCTTGGTGTCATGGCATAGAAAACAGTCAACAACAGAACTGATACTATGCACTGTAGATAGAAGATTGTGGAAGGACATGACCCCTTACGCCAACCGGTATGGCACAAGATGATGATATATTTATTCTGATTTATTTTGGTGAGGGTGTGGGCTGACATCACCACCGTATCTGCATTTACTCATCCACAATTGTACAGATCAACCTAAAAAAATATAAACCTTCCCTTCCGACATATCTAGAAGGTGGTCTTGGCTTAAGTCCTAGTTTAGCGTCGCTCATCATATCCGTTAACCGAGTGATCTCTCCTGGTTGACCGCATGTATGTATCAACTGCAGTACGGGAGGAATGCGAGAGTCGTAATAAAGTTAGGATTAAACATTGATTCCTTTGTTCACAAATACTAGAAACGTCACTGATTGGTTGGTCTGTTTGAGGGGTAGGGGAAATAATTGCGGTATAGACAATTGCTGGCAGCAGGAGATCACTCTTGACAAATATGAGTGCCATTCTTTGGCGCAGAAACACCAGAGGGCCAGAATAAAGAATCGGGGAAAAAAACACGAAGATATTAAAGAAGAGAGAAAGCATGGAGAAACAAAAATTAGATGAAATATGCATGAAAAGCTTGAGGAGTTCCTAAGCCATGTCTAACAGATACAAGACGAATAGAATATATTTATTATTTTTATTTTTAAAGATTACAAAGCAGTCAGTGGCATGTTCTTCGTGTGTGTCTCGTTTGGCAACAATACAAATTGATCCACTTTGGTTCGTGGGAATCATTTGCAGGGTTGGTCCATGTTGGTCCCGTTATAACCGGTTTTTTGTGTGTGTGTTTTGTCTGCTTTTATTTGTGTTAGAAGAGTATTGTGTTGTTGTCTCCCTCCCTGTCTATACCTCTTCATTTTGAAAGTTTGTATTTTCTCATGTTCGTATTTGATGATTAGCTTTCTTTGTTTGTTGAACATGTCTGGTTAGAAGATTACGTCAATGTTCCCTTCCTTTCAACATCTACAGAGCGACTGTCATTTGTGAACTTCTATATAAAAAAAACGTGAGAAAGAAACAATCGACATTTTTCGGCTATATCATGAAAAGAGGAAAGTTGAAATACTTGGTTACAAATAACAAAATACAGAGAAAGAGAAATCGCGGACGACAAAGAGAGAAGGTACCAGACAGCTTCTTGTCATGGCTTGGAAAACAGTCAACAACAGAACTGATACGATGCACTGTGTTTAGAAAATTGTGGGAGGACATGATCGCCAACGTCAACCATTATGGACATGATGATAATTTGTGACAATTCTAGCGCTTTCCTCAGTCTGTAGTCAGTCAGTCAGTTGATTATATTTTTATTTTTAATTGACAAACTCTATAATGATATTAAAACAAACTGGATGCATTTGAGAACAGAAGCCTTCGGAAAATACTTTGTATAACTTGTGTAGTGAATTCAAGACTAGTTCAGAAATAAAAGAAAGGACAAAGCATATAACAATTGTATCTATAATCAAGAGAAGGTGGTCCCTTGTCACGACGTGTGATGAGAAGCAACAAGAGAATCCAAAGCAGATCTTCAAATGGGAACCAGAGGGTCAAATTAAAAGAGGTCGACCTAGAGAAATACTAAAAAAGAACACTGAGGCGACAGGCAATAAGTGCAGGCATCAGCTATCTCGCTGCGATTAAACAACTCTCCCATAACAGAGTCGTGTGGCGAGATGTAATGCGGGTCGTCTGCAAGGTCTGACGCTTGATAACAAAGATGGTCGAACGCAAGTGTCAACTGTACAATTTACAACTGTACAAAGTACAATTGTTGCACGCTGTGCCGTCTTCGGCTCGAAAGAACAATAAATAGACGATGATATTAAAGTATGAAGTCTGTGGTGGGGAATGTGTCGCGGTGGTTCTCGCTGGTGACACGGCCAGATAGACTTGAATTGTTGATTGGCGCACTGTCCCTGTCACCATATGCCATTTAGGCTGCGATCATGTTGTCTCTGTGCACCAGTGTGTTTATCCTTTCTGTTGTTGACTGTTAACCGTGTCACGACACCAATATATCTTCTCTCTTTGTCATCAACGCTCTCTTTCCTTGTATTTTGCCAGTCGTAATTAAGTATTCCAACTTTCCTTTTCTTATGATGTGCCAGAAATGGGCGATTGTTTCTTTCTGATTATTTTTAGGAGTTCCCTTTTTGTGTTGAGCTTTTTGAGAACTTCCTCATTGGCCTTTTCGGCTGTCCAGTGAACTCTCAACATTCTTCTGAAAAATTTCATCTACGCTGCCCCTTATAGTCAGTTCATTTATTTGTTTATATCCATATAGATATGATTCGCATATCATATTAAGCATATGGGTAGGGAACAGGCAAATAATTGCAATGCTGCGGTAAAGCTGGTAGCAAGGAGCCAGTAGAAGCATATGATTGTCTTCCATAGGTGATAGTTGACATTATATATCACAGATGAACTCTCTTTCTCACTTCTATTGACATAGACTTGTAGGAGATATTTTTTTACTGCTTCTCTGATTGAATTAAAACTAAAACTTGGTGCTCACAATGGAAGGAGTTGACGCTTAACATGTCACGGACTTGGCATTGAAAGGAAAGGAAAACGGCAGATTTCCCAATCTACTGAAGAAATGGCAGAGAGAAGATATGTTTTCTTTGATATGATGTTACGTCGAAGACCTCAGCAGCAAACAATAATATGAACACCTACAAGACGAAATAGCTCAGTGGTTAGTGAACTGGACTACATAGGACTAGGGGTAGGGTTCGATCCCAACCGACGGTTTCCGGGTTCACCCAGCCTTAAATGGGTACCGGATTTTTTTATGGGGAAGTAAAGCAGCACGGGCGTAATACCGACTACATTACCCCAAAAAAGCATGTGCTGAAAGTCTGTAAAATATAGGGTCACTAACACCATATTTCCCTATACGCCACTTGGCGTGACTATTTTACTTTACTTACTTTTACAAAACGAAATTATCTATCTATCTATCTATTGACCTTTCGAACCGTAACTGGCCCATAGGGCGTAGACCAAGATACACCTTCTCCTATATGAATTTTTGTTCTAGCAGTTTTCTTTTAAAGATATTTTATCAAATCTCGCCATCTGTCTCTGTTCTGTGCAAGCAGTTCTATCTCATTGAGGGAGCCGATTCTGCTGCTCTTGCCTCTCTCATCAATGTTCTTCTCAGTGTCTCCCTGGGTCTTCCTCTTTTTCTTTTACCTGTTGTTTCCCATATGAGGGCTTGCTTTGCTATTCGATTATTATCTCTTCTCATCACATGTCCAACGTATGACCATCGTCTTTTCTTTATTACTGAAGATATTAGTGGTTGATTGGCGATTTCTCTAATTTCCTCGTTTGTTTTGAATTCGTTCCATTCTATACCAAGTATTTTCCTTAGACATTTATTTTCGAATGCGTTCAACTTTGTTTCTATATCTCTTGTTGTTTTCCAGCTTTCACACGCATACGTAAGGGTTGATAGTACATTTGATTTGAATAGCCTAAGTTTTGTGTTTGTGCTAATGAGTTTTGATTTCCACAACTTTTCAAGGCTTCTGAAAGACATTGCTGCTTTAGCCAGTCTGATTCTAATTTCTTTGCTCGTATCCCCTTCTCGATCAATGTGACTTCCAAGATAGATAAAGTGATCGATATCTTCTACTGGTTTGTTTTCCATGTATATTTTGTCACTTGTTGGAATTAAACTTTTCATGACTTTAGTCTTTTCATGATTGACCTCAAGCCCAATTTTGCTGGCTATTGATGATAGTTCATTTGTGTTTTCCTGCATCGTTTTTATCTGACTGCTGATGAGAACTATGTCATCAGCAAAGTCGAGGTCCTCCAAATGGTCTCCTTGTATCCATTCGATGCCTTTATTACCAGTGCAGCAACGAAATTATACGAAATAAGTATTAAATGCTGGGTTTTAAATGTCAGAAAATGTTCTAACTAAAAAGTAATGTACTTGTAGACATTGCAGCACATTATTCAGGTTGACTAGCTGCGCTGTCGTTGAGGACGGGCAACCAGTGGATCGGGCGGACATCATCAATGCCCTCCGAGATGTGGGAAGAGCACAGGACTTCGACAAACACAGATCCACGTCACTTCTTCGGATGATGGAAATGGGAGTTAAGATGGGCACAGCCAGAAATGAGAAACTTAGTGGCCGTTTAAGAAGACTTATCAACCAACATAGAACTGGAGTCGTCAGTCGCTGGACATTGAGGGAATTGCTGAGGAGGGGATCTGAGCACCTATGGACATGTTCGGAGTGCAATGATGATGACCCGCAAATAACTCAAATAACTCAATAACTGAAATAACTGAAATAACTCAAATAACTCAATAACTCAAATAACTCAATAACTGAAATAACTGAAATAACTCAATAACTGAAATAACTGAAATAACTCAATAACTCAAATAACTGAAATAACTCAATTCAGTGTGTCATCGATTGGCAAAAGTTGAAAACCACTAGTATTGGAAATTTGACGTCTCATCAGGCAAAGGTGAAGACTTGCAATACTGCCACAGTGACAACAGCTTTCCTATTAAATAATGTTTATTATTGAAAGCAACCCCTGTGAAATATTTATTTAAAAAAAAAAAATCTTAATAATAATGATCAGGACCTGTTCGTCTCAAAATTGATCGATTGAGAAGGGGATTGTGTGCGCTTGGGAAAGTGAATAAGAAATCGGCAGACGAAAATTAATTAATCACAGCCTCGTTTTGAGGATACCGCGGCCATATTTTCAAGAGAAAAAAACTAACAGACATTTTTTTTTTATTTTTTTTTAATATAAACCGAAAAAAAAAATAATTAAGTAAGTGAAATATAAATGTGTGAAATGGAGCTTAGGTAGTAGAAGTTTAATTAGAGCTGTAAATTTTTTTTTTCTTTTGTGTGTATAAAAAAGAACGTTAAGTGAATCATTAGATCATGTTCGTTGTACCTCGTAAAAGTCCAAAAGTGTTGCTACTGGCAACTCAAACTCAATGTTGCTAATGTAGTCTCTCTTTTTTTTTTTTTTTGGGGGGGGGGGGGGGCCGGGGCGCTCTATGCCTAATGTTCTTGTTGACTTTACCATGTTTTCTCTTCTTTCAGCATGTGTGGGTGTGTGAAAGAGAGAAAGAATGAGAGAGGAGGGATTCTTTTAGAAAGATTTAGTTGCAATATGCTGCATTCAATTTTTTCAAAAAGCTACAATAATTTTTTTATTTCTATTCTATTCTATTCTATTCTATTCTAACCATATAACCAGTTTTATTGTTGTCCGGAATTCCCCATATCCGCTCCACCACTTGTCACATTTCCCAAAATGCATCGGTAAATTCCGTCGACGTCGCTCCATACACGTCCTACTCGACTGCACAGGCGACGATTCCAAGCCTCCTTAGTCGCCTCTTACGACATGTTTATCAGGTAACAGTGGTTTGTATTCTTTTCTCCCTCCTCCCACCGTGGGTGCCCTCGGGTAGCCATATCCTCAATATAATCAGAATTAATTTAGTTATTACATGCTGAATATAGTATGAGCCTTCAGGTTCACTGGAACAGGAGATCGACGCCTGGGAGTCATGACGCAGGTGGAACCACCTTCACTAGAGTGTCAAAGAAGCTACAGAGTCGAAACACCTGCTCGACGGGTCTACTTCTGGAGATCAGATTACCGCCTGCTGCATAACTTTGTGTAAAGAAGTTTCTAATACATACATTATTGCTATAACGTTTAATAGAGTGTTGAGGTTGGCGGTGTAGAAGCGCCTGCGACCTGCGTGCGCATTAGCAGGGTCGGCGCACCATCAGACCTAGCAGTTCTACCTTCTTGTGGTGTCTCCCTCCACCCCCCCCCCCCCCTTTACGGTAACAGTCTGCATCAAAACAGGCTGGCTAACAGAAGCTAGGATCGCCGTGTTCCCTGTAGTGGTAGCTGTTACTGATATAGAAGACCCAGTATTGCAGTAACGGTGGTCTGGAGTAGTAACAGTAGTTTTCCAGCATAGCCTGGGACAGACGAACTCCAACTTCTCCAGTAAGAGTCGGGAATGTAAAGAAAGCCATTACGACCCGCCACATCGATGAGTCAAAGTCCACCCTGCCCGCATCAACTCGTGGCATTACGTCAAATTGAAGAGTGTTGATGTTTATAGCGAGGTGGATACATCTCAGTGGTTAGATAGCAGTGGTTATTTGACAGTGGTTGTTTGACAGTGGTTGTTTGACAGTGGTTGTTTGACAGTGGTTGTTTGACAGTGGTTTTATACTCTACTTATATTATTGTCATAACCCCACCCTTCAGCCAGCGACATATTAAAAACCGAGGGTTTAAAACAAAAACAATAAATGTAAGTATAAATTTGTTGTAAAAAAATATCACCTCATGAAATCACAAAAATAGCAATTCTGCCTCAAGAGTATTGAAAACGAAACAATTCTGCATCACAAAATGAGAAATTACGTCACAGAGTATTAAAATGAATAATTACGTCACAGAGTATTAAAATGAATAATTACGTCACAGAGTATCACTAAAAGAGAAATTACGTCACAGGGCGTAGAAAAGAATAATTACGTCATAGAGCATCACAAAATGTGAAATTACGTCATAGCGTATATAAAAAAAAGAATAATTACGTCACAGACTATCACAAAAACTATAAACCTTATTTTTATTTTTTTTTAAAAACGTATTAAAGAATTAAACAGCAAGATAAAGTTGATATTCTTCATTCCAGGCCCCGGAGGCGAAGGCGCGCCCCACCCAGCACCAGAGCTGGAAGTCGTCAGTGACTCATAACTGATGGCTTGCGCCAGGATCGGTGAACCAGAACCATCCAGACCCTGCTACACCTCTTCGTGGTGCCTCTAGAAACAGACTAACCTGTCTAGTCTGGCCAAGCGAGCAGGGATCGAAGTGGGAAGACGAACCCGGTACACAAAAAAGCGTCGGCTGAAATCGGATGTGTTGGGCCGAAAGGCGCAGATATCACAGTGTTTCACTGCAAACTGCAACACAACGTAACTACGTCCACTTAACGTCCTTTTAAGGGCGGATGACGAGGAGGAAGTCTACGGTTCGTATCCGTTAGAATACCTCAAATCATCGGACGAACGCATCATCATCATCATCATCATCATTCCAGGCCCCAAACAAACCACAACTTTCAACTTAAACACGTTTCTGTAGGTCACACTTTCATCTTGAGGTGAACAAAATAATTGTAACAACGATACCAGAGCGAACAAAAATATATGCAGTAAAGAATCGGTAGATAGAAAACTTGTTTGAGCAATTCTTGAGAAATGCACTCCGTTGGATATAGACAAGTAAAGTAATGAGGTTAGTAAAGTAAGGTAAAGTAAAGTAAAGTAAAGTAAAGTAAGGTAAAGTAAAGTAATGAGGTTAGTAAAGTAAGGTAAAGTAAAGTAAAGTAAAGTAAAGTAATGAGGTTAGTAAAGTAAGGTAAAGTAAAGTAAGGTAAAGTAAAGTAAAGTAAAGTAAGGTAAAGTAAAGTAAAGTAAGGTAAAGTAAAGTAAGGTAAAGTAAAGTAAGGTAAAGTAAAGTAAGGTAAAGTAAAGTAAAGTAAAGTAAAGTAAAGTAAAGTAAAGTAAAGTAAAGTAAAGTAAAGTAAGGTAAAGTAAAGTAAAGTAAAGTAAAGTAAAGTAAAGTAAAGTAAAGTAAAGTAAAGTAAGGTAAAGTAAAGTAAAGTAAAGTAAAGTAAAGTAAAGTAAAGTAAAGTAAAGTAAGGTAAAGTAAAGTAAAGTAAAGTAAGGTAAAGTAAAGTAAAGTAAAGTAAAGTAAAGTAAAGTATAAAGTAAAAAAGTAATGTAAAGTAAATTAAAGTAAAGTAAAGTGCCCCAGTCACGACAGCGTATAGGCAAATGGTGTTAGTGACCATACATTTTACAGACCTTCGGCACATGATTTTTGGGGTAATGTGGTCGGTATTACGCCCGTGCCGCTTTACTTTCCCAGAAAAAAAATCCGGTGCCCATTAAAGGCTGGGTGAACCGGAAGCCGTCGGTTCTGATCGAACCCTACCTCTTGTCCTTTGTAGTCCAGTTCACTAACCACTGAGCTATCGCAGCTCCATAATGAGGTTAAATAGAAGTGAAATATTTGTTAAAGAACACTTTCATGAGAAGTTATCACCATCATTATTGTGTGTCGTCTCAACATCGAAGATTGGCTACCATGCAGCACCATTCCGCTCTGTCTCTTGCTATGTAACGCAGGTTGTCATAGATTGATTTGTCTAATTTTAATGTTATTCATCCATGTTAGTCTTGGTCTGACTCCTTTACCTTGTATTTTTCCTTCCAAGATTACTTCTGGTAGGCTGCTGTGTCTTTTAACATGTCCCAAAAATCTTATGTCTTGTTTGAATTGTATTTAGTAGTTCTCTTTTAATTTTTAATTTGTTTTAAGACTTCATCGTTTGTTTTCTTTTCTTTCCATCAAATTCTACCTATTCTTCTATAAATCCACATTTCAAAGGCTTCAGTTTTCTGTTCTATTTTCTTGTCTAATGTCCATGTTTCTGTACCATCCGGGGGTGTTGAAAGAAATAACATTTTTCTATTCTTAGTATTAGCCCTGGTGTTATTTGTTTTGATGTTAGTATATTTTTCATGGCATTAAAATTACGTTTTGCCACTCCTATCTTTAGTTGTACATTTTCCATCACTGGTTATAGTATGTCCAAGGTAGTTGTAGTCATGCACTGTCTCCAGGTCTATTCATTCAACTTTTTTATATTTCACTTGTAGATTTTGAGTATTTTCTTTGTTTGTGGTCATAGTTTTAGTCTTTTTGATATTCATATCTAATCCATATTTTTTTTTTAAAATCATGTTTATTTCGTTAAGTAATTGTTATAGATCTTAAGGATTTTCTGCTAGTAATACAGTATCATCAGCACATCTTAGGTTATTGATTATCTTTCCATTAATGTTTAGGTCTGACATCTCTGTAATAGTTTTAAAGATTTGCTCAGTGTATAGATTGAACAAGCTTGGTGATAAGGTGCATCCCTGTCTTACTCCTCTTTTTATAACAAAGGGTGTAACGAGAGGGACGGATGCCTCCAACTATCAAGAAGGGATCAAGTCATCATACTTCGCCTACGCACTACTGGCCACAACAGAATGAGAAACCACATGTTCACCAAACTCAAAATAGGAACTACCAGCCTATGTCACTGTACACTGGATAACATAACAACAAAACATGTTCTACGGGATTGCCCCCAGCCAGCACACAGACCTGAGAAGGACAATGTTGCCCACACCCACCTCCCTGGAAGGGAAAAGGGGTAACCGAATCACTTATACAGACAGCTGCCTTCATAAGAGAGTCCGGAGTCCTAGTCTGATTGAGCCATGATCGCAGCAGAAGAATACAATCAATGGGTGTAGAGTTCTCTTTGTTATATTTTATTACTGCAGTTTTCTCACTAAAAAGTGATAGCTTTCCAAAATAACATAGAAGCTGATAACAAACATGTATTTAATAATAAGATATACTTATGAACTTAAAACAATAAAAAAAATGTTCCAAAATTGAAAACGATACAAAGTTATTGTTTCCAAACAGGGCATCATCATCATCAAGTACCGTATCCGCAACGAATGATGGCTACTATGGAGCACCATTCTGTTCTGCTTCTTGACATGATGGTTAAACTCTATGACTGATTTGCCAGTCCATCTCTTGACATTTTTTAGTCCATTTAAATCTGTGCTTACTTTTTTTTCTTGTTTCTCTGTACTCTCTTTTCTATAATGACTTCTGTATATGTCTGCTATTTCTGTGTTGAAATTATTTTGATTGACTCGTTTTCAATAATTCTTTCTCCATTTACATATGCTAGAGAAATTTATTATAATTATTATTACTATTGCTGTTATTGTTATTATTACTATTGTTATAATAAATATTGTACTATTATTATTATTACTATTGTTATAATAAATATTGTACTATTATTATTATTACTATTGTTATAATAAATATTGTACTATTATTATTATTATCGTTAGGGAGCTGCGATAGCTCACTGGTTAGTGAACGGGACTACAAAGGACAAGAGGTAGGGTTCGATCCCAATATGGGTACCGGATTTTTTTCTGGGAAAGTAAAGCGGAACGGGCGTATTACCGACCACATTACCCCAAAAATCATGTGCTTAAGGTTTGTAAAATTGATGGTCACTAACACCATATTCCCTATACGCCACTTGGCGTGACGGGGGTACTTAACTTTTTTTTTTTACTTATTATTATCGTTGTTACTACTAATATTACTATTGTTGGTATTGTTATTATTACTATTGTTATCATTAATACTATTGTTATTATTGTTATTATTGTTACGACTATTGTTACTATTATTACCATTGTTGTTACTATTCTTTCTTTTATTTATTAGTTTTGTTTTATTATTGTTATTATTATCATAATTAGTATTACTATTGTTGGTATTACTATTATTATTATTAGTATTATTGTTATTATTTTTACAATCATGTTTTTATTATTACAACTACTATTGTTATTACTATTGGTATTAGTAGTAGTATGATTACTATTGTTATTATTACTATATTATTATTATTATATTTATTACCAAGATTAAAGTTGAGTGAAAATATCAGAAGATAGGCAGGTGAACCAATAACAACTATTCTATTATTGTCGTGGTATCAGTTTCACTGTAGTCGAGTTTCCCCATATCCGCGCCACCGTGGTGCCCCCAAAACCTTCAGGGTTTTAAGGCGTTAATTTATTGAGGAAAGGATCATTGAAGACTTTAAGGCAGTAGTTCCTGGACGACGAGTTAGGGGCAGACTAAGAAGAAGGTGCTTTCAAGACGCGAAGGAGACATTGAACACAACAATAGAACAAGTGGGAGATCTAGCTAGAGACAGAGATTAGCTCAGACGGGCTGTGATGAATGCAATATTCTTTATTTAAAAAAAAAAAAAAAAAAAAAAAAAAAAAAAAAAAAAAAACTACCTGATAATCCATATCAAGAAAATTCAATTCACCCCTGTCGCTACAAGGCAACAAAGAGAGTAAAGTAAATAGTTATCCGGAAAGATTAAAAAAAAGTTTCCACAAACAAAGCAAATTTTAAGATTTAATGAATTGAAAGAATAATTAACAGGTGGGAAATAAAAAAAAACCTAAAAGAAATTAAGACAAGACAAAAGATATTAGTGTCAAATTGTACTTACATTAAAAACATCAATTTTAGTTGAATTAAACAAAATTAACATCATATTTTTCCGCATTAAAAAATTAACATCAAATTTTAGTTGCATTTCCCCAAAATAAAAAAAAATGGCAAACGATTTAGTTCCTGATGAGAGTTTGGAATCTGGGTCAAAAAATCTGGCATGGATTAATACGCGGTCTCGACAGGAGAGTGGGCGGGGCAGAGAAATTGTTAAAACTCTTGATTATAAGTTCTGCTTGTGGTGTCAATCAATATGAAAACACTTGTGAACACAATGCTGGTTATTTGGTAACAGCTATTAGGACGAATATTACGACTCCTGGAAGCTGCAATTTGCAATCCTGTTGAAGAAGTCTGAAATATTTCTTTCAAACTTGACTTTCCGAATTGATATAATCAACATCGCTGTCTCGGCAACATCAAGAACGAGTGCGAATATCACGTAGAGCGCCACCTAGCGTTAAACAAGTACCTGACACAAGTCATGTTAGACCAGCTCTTTCCATATATTATTAGGTACAATAAAATGTAAAAGGAATGAACGCTACATTATCAAAACAATGAGATATAAGAGTAGTCATTGTTACATTAATGGCGCAATAAGAAGTAAGAGTAGCCAATGCTACATTGTTATAGCAATAAAATGTTTGAGTAAGAATTGTGACAATTGTCACAAAAAATACATGCAAACATGTTCAATTATGCAGAGTAGTAAATCTGACATTATAGAGGGGAAAAAATCCATATGTAAATTATATGTTACGTATTTACGAAGAAAAGGTCAATCTAGTGTACTTCTGTCATTTCTCTGTAAAGTTGTATAACATACCATTTATATGTGACTTCTTTTCTTGCATGTAAACGAGTTAAAAAAAAACCCAAAAAACAGTAAATAGCCCCCGTCACGGCAAGTGGCATATCGGGTATATGGTGTTAGTGGCCATAATTTTTACCGACCTTCAGAACATGATTTTTGGGGTAGTGTGGTCAGTATTACGCCCGTGCCGCTTTACTTTCCCATTTGAAAAATCCGGTACCCATTTAAGGCTGGGTGAACCTGAATCTGGATCGAACCCGACCCTTTGTCCTTTGTAGTCCAGTTCACTAACCACTACGCTATAGCCGGGTCCCATGTAAAAGAATAGTCAACTACATTGATTTTGAATGAATATGAGCAAGCGTTAGTCAATGCTGTATGTTATAATTAACAGATAAGATCAAGAGTAGGTTAAGTTACATTATTACACCAATAAAATGTAAGGGTGGTCAATACTACATTAATGAGAGAGAAAAAACAACAAGATATCAGGGTTGATAATGTTACATTATTACACCAATAAGATGTAAGGATAGGCAATGCTACATTATTAGACCAATAAGATGTAAGGATAGGCAATGCTACATTATTAGACCAATAAGATGGAAGGATAGACAATGTTACATTATTAGACCAATAAGATGTAAGGATAGACAATGCTACATTATTAGATCAATAAGATGTAAGGATAGACAATGTTACATTATTAGATCAATAAGATGTAAGGATAGACAATGCTACATTATTAGACCAATAAGGATAGACAATGTTACATTATTAGACCAATAAGAACTAAAGATAGACAATGCTAAAAAAATTATTAGACCAATAAGAACTAAGGATAGGTAATGCTACATAAATTTTTAGACCAATAAGATGTAAGGATAGGTAATGCTACAACAATTATTAGACCAATAAGATGTAAGGATAGGTAATGCTACAAAAATTATTAGACCAAGAAGAACTAAGGATAGGTAATGCTACATAAATGATTAGACCAATAAGAAGTAGGGATAGGCAATGCTACATTATTAGACCAATAAGATGTAAGGATAGGTAATGCTACAAAAATTATTAGACCAATGAGGTGTAAGGATAGGTAATGCTACAAAAATTATTAAACCAATAAGATGTAAGGATAGGCAATGCTACATAAATTATTAGTCCAGCAAGATGTAAGGATAGGCAATGCTACATTATTAGACCAATAAGAACTAAGGATAGACAATGCTACATAAATTATTAGATCAATAAGATGTAAGGATAGACAATGCTACATTATTAGACCAATAAGAACTAAGGATAGGCAATGCTACATAAATTATTAGACCAATAAGAAGTAAGGATAGGCAATGCTGCATTATTAGACCAATAAGATGTAAGGATACACTAAAAGCTACAGTACTTTTCTTCTTTTCCTTCGTTCCTTCCTCATTTACCTTTCAGCGTCGATGGGTGATTTAATTTGTGGTATTTTGCTCTTCTATTGACCTCTGCTGCTGCTATGTTTCCTGGTGTTTATAATACTCCATCAATCCATCTTTTTCGTGGTCGGCCGTTGGGTCTGGTGTTCTCACAACCTTTATTGAAGGCTTCTTCTGTTGTTGTGGGAGCCGCGACAGCTCAGTGGTTAGTGAACTGGACTACAAAGGACAAGAGGTAGGGTTCGAATCCAACTGACGGCTTCCGGTTCACCCAGCCTTTAATGGTGGCTACCGGATTTTTTTTCTGGGAAAGTAAAGCGGCACGGGCGTAATACCGACCACATTACCCCAAAAAATGCATTTGCCGAGGGTTTGTAAAATGTATGGTCACTAACACCATATTCCCTATACGTCACTTGGCGTGACGGGGGTACTTTACTTTTTTTTTTCTTCTGTTGTGTTTTGATTGTTATGCCTTTTGATGTGGCCAACTATTTTATCTGCATGTTTCAATATATTATCTGGCGGTAATTATTCCTAGCTTTTTTCTTAGTTCTTTATTTCTAATCTTATCTTTTAAGCTATTTCCTATCATTTGTTTAATACATCTCATCTCGGTAGTTTTATTTTTCTTATTGTTTTTGCATCTTGAGTCAAGGTCTGGCACTGGTAGCACAACGTTGGGATGAAGGTTGTATTGTAGAGAGCCTGTTTTGCATCTAGAATTATTTCTTTGTTGGACAGTAGTGGTAATAGTTGTCCGATGACTTGATAAACTTTGTTGTATCTTGAGTCTATTTCTGCTCTTTGTGAATTAATTGTCTGTCGTTCGTCACTAGACTTCCTATGTATTTGAATTCCTCTACTTGTTTTAGTTGTCTGCCGTCTATAGTTATGTTGATATTTGTTTCTGTTTTGTGATATTCAAGACTTCTGTTTTGTTGACGTTGATTTTCATGTTGTACTGAGTGCCTGTGCTGTTAAGTCTATTTTTCTTTCTTCATCCGCCAGCTTTTACCTCTGACGAAGTCCCCAGAGGCTAGGAACTGAATTTTGCGTGTTAATCAATTTTTTCCTGGCAGCCGTGTGCACAATGGTTCCTCGCCGCACAGGCACAGGAGAGTCTAAAATGTCTGTAACTCCGACTTCAGACAAGGAGTCTAAAATGTCTGCCATATGTGCTGTCATCAAGACAAGGAGTCTAAAATGTCTGCCATATGTGCTGTCATCGAGACAGGGAGTCTAAAATGTCTGCCATATGTGCTGTCATCAAGACAGGGAGTCTAAAATGTCTGCCATATGTGCTGTCATCGAGACAAGGAGTCTAAAATGTCTGCCATATGTGCTGTCATCAAGACAAGGAGAGTCTAAAATGTCTGCCATATGTGCCGTCATCAAGACAGGGAGAGTCTAAAATGTCTGCCATATGTGCTGTCATCAAGACAAGGAGAGTGTAAAATGTATGTCATATGTGCTGTCATCAAGACAAGGAGAGTCTAAAATGTATGCCATATGTGCTGTCATCAAGACAAGGAGAGTCTAAAATGTATGTCATATATGCTGTCATCAAGACAAGGAGAGTCTAAAATGTATGTCATATATGTGCTGTCATCAAGACAAGGAGAGTCTAAAATGTATGCCATATGTGCTGTCATCAAGACAAGGAGAGTCTAAAATGTATGTCATATATGTGCTGTCATCAAGACAAAGAGAGTCTAAAATGTCGGCCATATGTGCCGTCATCGGCTCCAAAGGACAATAGATGGATAACTAGGCTGTCATAACAAATATACTGTGGGAAAGGTGATCCACTTCAACTTGACAAACAAGTAAGCAATACAAATGAAGAGATCAGCGATTTTGCTGTGTGTTCATACATTCCAAAATAAAGCTACTCTTTGGGTGCACGTTAATATCTCTAGCGTGTCTGCCATGGAATCAAACTATGTCCGTTTCTGAAAGTGCATCCGAGCAACTATAAAGCTATAATTGTCGCACTTCAAGATATGAAAATACAAAAATATTTTTGAAACAAACAAAGCAATTTTAAACACAGTTAAAATGTCCAATATATTTTGAAGCAATTATTTTAAGGGTGGCAATTTAATTTAATTATTTCAAGCCATTATTTTAAGGATTACAATTTAATTTAATTATAATTATAATTTACAAACGATTGTTACCTTCGTTGGCTAGCAAATTGGCATGCTCCGCCTCCAGGATCTGTAGGTTAATCTCTTTGTCCTCGTCTTTAAGTGACAGTGTGATGTTCCGCCTAGCACCGGCTGTAGGACTCTGGTTGGATGATGGATGGAACGGGGCAGGGCTTGCTGTTATGTGCATTGTACACGATGTAAGAGACGATGAGTTTGATGATGGTGATGATGGCGATGTCAACGATGGCTGCTGTAAACACAAATGAATGTTCCGGGCCTGGATTTCCATGTCGGCTGATCGTGTCGAAGACCATGTCTGTTTCGTAACAGAAATAGGTTGGTTATCTCCAGTCTGCTTATCTTTCGATTCAAAGGCATCATCGTTCTGAAAGTGTATTTGTTTACTGGTTGGCTGGGATAATGCTGGTGCCATCTTTGAAGGTGTCGATGCAGATGACAAGTCTGAACCAGGTGGCAAGGAATTGGATAAACCCGTTTCTGCTGTGTTGTCGGAAAATGAGGATGGCGCTGATAAAGATGCTGAGGAATTCTCTGAAGATGCCATTGGCAGGGCTGGCATGTCAACCATGGAGAGGAGACGTTGAACACCTTCTCGTGCCACGTTGTGCTCCTTGACAAGATGTGCTTCCAAAAGCCGAGGGTCTCTACACTCATGCCTACACAAGGGGCACAAGATACATGCTGCAGGGCCTTGTGTGGAGTCCACGGATGGATGAGCTGATGGTGAGGAGCGGATTGTGTTGCTGGTACGGTAATCAAAGCTGACACCAGTGTCACCACTACTGTCGCTCCTGGCGCATTTAGAGCTGATGTTGATGTTTGCACCACCGCTGGGAGTGGTCTCCGTGCTTGAAGGTGAAGCGGAGCTCCTTGGGGGCACAGTTAGGGATCGCGGCATGCCTGGAAGGTGTAAAAACATGGCATCAGTCACAGACAATTGTTAACATATATATGTATATATATATATATCTTTGCATACATAAACACGGAGACAAAGAAAAAAGAATTAAATAAATAAATGAAGAAAGAAAGAAAGAAAGAAACAAAAAAACCTCATGCCTCTTTAGGAAATATGGTAGTAAATAAAGTAAAGAGCCCCATCACGCCAGGTGATGTATAGGGAGTATGGTATGGCAATCATAATTTTTTTACAGACCTTCGGCACATGATTTTTGGGGTAATGTGGTCGGTATTACTCCTGTGCCGCTTTACTTTCCCAGGGAAAAAAAAATCCGGTACCCATTTAAGGATGGGTGAACCCGAAAGCCGTCTATCAGGATGGAACCCGGCCTCTTGTCTTTTGTAGTGGAATATGGTAGTGTTATTGCATATATGTCCTATGGCATCTTGATAGACTATTGATAGCAAGCAATCATGAATAGTCAGTAGTTTAGTAAAATACAAATGCTTTATCCTAGATGCTGCTATATATATATATATATATATATATATATATATATATATATATATATATATATGTATATATATATATATATATATATATATATATATATATATATATATATTCATATAACAAACGAAAAACACTACGAGCCATATGCGACGTCTAGCGAGGCAGCGTCATAAAGACGAGGAGAGATATGGTGAAACAATATTGATAAAGAAAGGCCATAGGAGACATGGAGAAAAATCACTGACTTTCAATAAAAACGAATATAGAA
Source organism: Megaustenia siamemsis (assembly GCA_032433765.1). Classification (NCBI taxonomy): domain Eukaryota; kingdom Metazoa; phylum Mollusca; class Gastropoda; order Stylommatophora; family Ariophantidae; genus Megaustenia; species Megaustenia siamemsis. The sequence continues at coordinate 71,714,701 of JAVIAB010000106.1, read as the reverse complement.
ATGTCTTGGAGATGTGCTTGAGGAGAAACTTGTGAAGTTGGTTCAGGGCAGACAACAATGATGACTTCACTGATGATTATGGAGAAGTTAATGAGACCAGAAGTGAGCAATAAAGAACAATCGAGATCAAACTCCGCTCTTTGTATTTGGAAAACAGTGATTTAGAAGACAGTTCAATAAAGCTGACAGAAGCATTACTTTTTATGTTTAACAAAACAGGAGTACACAGTTCAATAAAGCTGACAGAAACATTACTTTTTATGTTTAACAAAACAGGAGTACACAGTTCAATAAAGCTGACAGAAACATTACTTTTTATGTTTAACAAAACAGTGAGTGGGAGAACACAGTTCAATAAAGCTGACAGAAACATTACTTTTTATGTTTAACAAAACAGTGAGTGGGAGTACACAGTTCAATAAAGCTGACAGAAACATTACTTTTTATGTTTAACAAAACAGTGAGTGGGAGTACACAGTTCAATAAAGCTGACAGAAACATTACTTTTTATGTTTAACAAACCAGTGATTGGAAATACACAGTTCAATAAAGCTGACAGAAACATTACTTTTTATGTTTAACAAACCAATGATTGGGAAGACACAACTCAATAGCGCTAACGCGAAGAGATCAATGCAGATATTAGGTGAACTACATAAGTGCTGTAGGAGATTTAAACAGAAAGAATTGCGAAACTCTAAAAGGAGGTTGGAAGATCTAATGAGACAGATAGAAATCAATTAGGAAAATGGGGGATGGAATAGATAGGGAGAAATCAATTAGAGGCTGGGAGATTCAGCAGGACAGTTGAGAATCAAATAGCAAGATGATAAATTCAATGGAATAGATGGGAATACAGGAGAAGAATGGGCGATGGAATTTATGTGGGGATAATGTGGGAGAATGATGATTTAAATGGAATAGGTGAGAATAAAGTGGGAGACTGGTGGTTTCAATAGAATCTATCTATCTATTGTCCTTTTGAGCCCAAGACGGCACATAGGGCAGAACTACAATCTCAAAAATAGAAACCTTGCTTGCCAAAATGGCACATATTGCAGAGATCAATGCTTCTAAAATCTATGGTTCTGTTTCCATAACAATACTTTTTTTTTACAATGACAGCTTGTCAAGCCATCGTTCAACCCCTTTAGTCGCCTCTTACGACATGCCTGGAAGGTAACAGTGTCACTATTCTTTACTTCCCACATAATGAGGCCCCGGTAACACACGGGAGTTCTATTTCAATAGAATAGGTGGGAATAATGTAGGAGACTGATAATTTCAATGGAATAGGTGGGAATATTGTTGGAGACTGATAATTTCAATGGAATAGGTGGGAATAATGTAGGAGACTGATAATTTCAATGGAATAGGTGGGAATATTGTTGGAGACTGATAATTTCAATGGAATAGGTGGGAATATTGTGGGAGACCTGTGATTTCAACGGAATAGATGGAAATGATGTAGGTGAATATAGATTTCAATGTAGCAGATGAGAGCAGTGCAAGAGAATAAACGATTTAATCGCAAGCATTATGTAGTCTGCCCAGATGCTTTAGATTGCCAGTTTGGATTTTCTTCGTTGTCCAGTTGCCAGTTTGGAGTGAGTGCAGTCTGTGCAGAGGTTTCATAACTTTCCTGGCTCTTGTATCCGCCATGCTATCTGGCATATTCATCATCATCATATACCATACCGGTTAACGTAAGACGATCGTGTCCTTCCACAATTTTCTATCCACAGTTCATCATATCAACTCTGTTGTTGACTGTTTTCCATGCGCATGACACCAGGCTATCTACGATCTTCTCCCTTTGTCGTCTGCGATTTCCTTTTTCCCTCTATTTTGCCAGTTGTAACCAAATATTCCAACTTTCCTCTTCTCATGAAGTGCTTGAAAAATGTCAAATGTTTAATTTTGATGATTTTTTTAGGAGTTCCTTTTTTATTGCTAATATTATTATTGTTACTACTGTTATTAATAGGCGTGTTATTAAGCAATTATTAATCTAATTATTCATCTAATTATTAATCTAATTATTAATCGGGGGCCTCGGTCGCCTAGCTGGGAAAACAGGGCTACCGACGTCCGGACAACCTGTGTTTGATTCCCGCTGGAAGCAGTGCGAAATGTACTCGTGGTTGGAAATAAAATACCCCCGCGGTCGACCCCGCCGCTGGCAGAAATGGGTACCAGGGTAGTACTCTGGGAAGGTGAGGAATGCCGCCTCGCAACTTGAAGCGACACTATCCAGAAGTCTCCGAACACTTCTGGATAGGCTGCCGAGCACATATGGGTGGAAACTCGCGTGTTAAGACGCAGATTCAGGTCTCGTACTTGACCTTGACTTTTATCTTTCAATTTAAAATGTTTCTATGGATAAATGAAAATAAATTAGGAAGTAGATGGAGTTAGGACGGGGGAAGGGGGGGGGGGGAGGGGAGGAGAGAGAGAGAGAGAGAGAGAGAGAGAGAGAGAGAGAATCATACAAATTTATTTGAATACTGCAGCTTTAGGGATATGTAGCAGGTTTAAATTATAATTCTTCAATTTAAAAAAAAAAAAAAAAATTACCTTCAAGAGCGAATACAAAGAAACAAAAAATAGATTGGGGTCTACCAGATGTATCTGTGATGTGTCGAACCACTATCTCCATGGGAAGTCAGCAGCAGGGAAAGAAACACGTATCAGGGACCGGGGGAAAAAAACCAACTAATCGTCTCTAATCCGTGTGAATATTATTGATATGTATCATTTGTTATGTTTTTGCTTTCGTTCCCTGATAAAGACTTATTAAATGAAACGTTGTCTTCTAATTTTGTCCGGTACGGTGTAACATGCAATCTACACAAGTGTTCTTTATTTTAACTCAAATATAAAGAGGAAAGTCAATATAGTGGACACATCAAATAGGGAGAATGAATACTAAATAAGGTGGACAAAACAATTAGGGAGATGGAGGACTCAATATAGTGGACACATCAAATAGTGAGAATGAATACTAAATAAGGTGGACAAAACAATTAGGGAGATGGAGGACTCAATATAGTTGACAAATCAAATAGGGAGAATGAATACTAAATAAGGTGGACAAAACAATTAGGGAGATGGAGGACTCAATATAGTGGACAAATCAAATATGGAGAATGAATACTAAATAAGATGGACAAAACAATTAGGGAGATGGAGGACTCAATATAGTGGACAAATCAAATAGGGAGAATGAATACTAAATAAGATGGACAAAACAATTAGGGAGATGGAGGACTCAATATAGTGGACACATCAAATAGGGAGAATGAATACTAAATAAGATGGACAAAACAATTAGGGAGATGGAGGACTCAATATAGTGGACAAATCAAATAGGGGGATAGCAGACTCAATAAAGTGGACAAATGAAATAGTGGGATAACAGACTCAATAAAGTGGAGAGATCAAATTCAGCTTTTCTCTCCTCTTTTTTTGAGCACTCAACTTTGCTCATCGAACTATCTTTCTCTCTGTCCCTCTATCTCTCTCTCTCTGTCCCTCTATCTCTCTCTCTCTCTGTCCCTCTATCTCTCTCTGTCCCTCTATCTCTCTCTCTGTCCCTCTATCTCTCTCTGTCCCTCTATCTCTCTCTGTCCCTCTATCTCTCTCTCTCTGTCCCTCTATCTCTCTCTCTTCCCTCTATCTCTCTCTCTGTCCCTCTATCTCTCTCTCTGTCCCTCTATCTCTCTCTCTGTCCCTCTATCTCTCTCTCTGTCCCTCTATCTCTCTCTCTGTCCCTCTATCTCTCTCTCTGTCCCTCTATCTCTCTCTCTGTCCCTCTATCTCTCTCTCTGTCCCTCTATCTCTCTCTCTGTCCCTCTATCTCTCTCTCTGTCCCTCTATCTCTCTCTATTCCCAGCCTTAAAACTCCTACTATTTCCGCTCCGCTTCATGAACACATATTTCTTTTTCCTTAATTTCCCGAGTTAAAAAAAAATTTAAAAACCCAATTTGTGCATCGTTCTACCAACACATTTTTTTGAGTTCCATTTCGTTCTACCAACACATTTTTTTGTTCCATTTATCTAACCCACGAGTAAAACCCCTCGACATTGCGCCTCGTTCTACCAACACATTTTTTTGTTCCATTTATCTAACCCACGAGTAAAACCCTCGACATTGTGCATCGTTCTACCAACACATTTTTTTGTTCCATTTATCTAACCCACGAGTAAAACCCCTCGACATTGCGCCTCGTTCTATCAACAAACTTTCTTTTCTGTTCTTATTATAATAAGCACAAATCCTCGAATATGGGCTTCAATTAACCAATTGCTAATCCTAGAAGTAAAAACCCTCAACTTTACGCCTTCTTCTGTTAACAAGTTACCTTCCCAACCAACAACCCTTTCTCTCCATTTTTTTCTTCTATTCCCACGGGCAAAACCCCTCAAATTTAAGCCTTGTTCTATGAAGAACATTTTTTTTTAACTTGCCTTCGTCTTTAAAAGACCTCGACTTCGCCTCGTTTCTTTTCACCAACAAACACTCGTTACCAGACTTGCATTCGTCATTTCCTCGGCACTTCACACTTTCAAAACTACTATAAGGATCCAACAAACTATTTCCTTTATTTCCTCACGGATTCCTTACTCTACCGCCGTGCCTGCGTGAAGAACACTTCTTATCCTCACAAGAAGAACATCAGCACTTAATTTATATGCTTTGATTGTTCCACCAATGGAAATCGAAACAAAATTTCAGATTTACTTCTAAGTAATTGTCCTCCCCTTTTCCCTCGCAGTAAACTCCCTTACGTGCGTGCGTTGAATACTGTCTCCAAAAGTAGAGAATTCGAAAATGTCACAGAAAATCGAATTCTATGTCCACGTTAGTCAGATCAAAGACGATGCAACAAATGATGACAATTACCTTATGCCGCCAAGATAAAAATCGATCTAATTACTTAGCTGTAATATTTCATCTTCTAGCGGCTATTAAAGAAAATAGGAATAAGAAGGGAAAGAAAAAAAAATCTTTAATAGTCCTTCATTTTGAAAAAATGTCTTGACATCAAAATTTAATCTGCGCAAGACAGTAATTTCAAGTGTCGGTTGTCTTCTTGCGAAAATGTAGAGCTATTTCTTTCGTAAACTGGTGCTTCTGTTAGAGTTTTAGAAAATTAAACATGAAATTTGGTGATCTTCTTCTCTTGAAATGCCAAGCATAAGAGTGTCTGTGTATCAATTCTCGCTCATTTATCGGAGCTAGGTATGGAATCGGGGATAATAGTCTTTGTTGGGCAGTTTTGTGTGGGAGAGAGGGGGGGGGATTTAATAGGTGAGGCATGATATGTGTGTATGGGTGAGAGAGTGTGTGTGTGAGAGAGAGAGAGAGAGAGAGAGGGCTAGGTATGGAATCGGGGATAATAGTCTTTGTTGGGCAGTTTTGTGTGGGAGAGGGGGGGGGATTTAATAGGTGAGGCATGATATGTGTGTATGGGTGAGAGAGTGTGTGTGAGAGAGAGAGAGAGAGAGAGGGCTAGGTATGGAATCGGGGATAATAGTCTTTGTTGGGGAGTTTTGTGTGGGAGAGAGGGGGGATTTAATAGGTGAGGCATGATATGTGTGTGTGGGTGTGAGAGAGAGAGAGAGAGAGAGAGAGAGAGAGAGAGAGGGCTAGGTATGGAATCGGGGATAATAGTCTTTGTTGGGGAGTTTTGTGTGGGAGAGAGGGGGGGATTTAATAGGTGAGGCATGATATGTGTGTGTGTGTGAGAGTGTGTGAGAGTGTGAGAGAGAGAGAGAGAGAGCTAGGTATGGAATCGGGGATAATAGTCTTTGTTGGGGAGTTTTGTGTGGGAGAGGGGGGGGGATTTAATAGGTGAGGCATGATATGTGTGTGTGTGTGAGAGAGTGTGTGTGTGTGAGAGAGAGAGAGAGAGAGGGCTAGGTATGGAATCGGGGATAATAGTCTTTGTTGGGGAGTTTTGTGTGGGAGAGAGGGGGGGATTTAATAGGTGAGGCATGATATGTGTGTGAGAGAGTGTGTGTGTGTGAGAGAGTGTGTGTGTGTGAGAGGGCTAGGTATGGAATCGGGGATAATAGTCTTTGTTGGGGAGTTTTGTGTGGGAGAGGGGGGGATTTAATAGGTGAGGCATGATATGTGTGTGTGAGAGAGTGTGAGAGAGAGAGAGAGAGAGGGCTAGGTATGGAATCGGGGATAATAGTCTTTGTTGGGGAGTTTTGTGTGGGAGAGAGGGGGGATTTAATAGGTGAGGCATTACTTGTGTGTGTGAGAGAGAGTGTGTGTGTGTGAGAGAGAGTTAGGTATGGAATCGGGGATAATAGTCTTAAAGAAGATAAGTAGGGAAGCAGCATGAAAGAGAAAGACTAGAGTTAATGAGAGAGAAAGAGGATAGACAGACAGGTATCAAACAAAGGGTGGAGTATCAGTGGATAAGAGAAATTTTGAGAGAAAAAGAATAAGTGACAGAGAAATGAAGTCAGTGAGTAAGAGAGACAGAGAGAGAGAGAGAGGGAAAGAGAGAGGATGCGGAGATGCACATGAAGATATGAGAAGACGAGAAGTTTGGGGAGAAATAGAGAAAGAGATAAGGAGAAAGAGAGAGACAGATAATGGAGAGGTGCACATGAAGATATGAGAAGACGAGAAGTTTGGGGAGAAATAGAGAAAGAGATAAGGAGAAAGAGAGAGACAGATAATGGAGAGGTGCACATGAAGATATGAGAAGACGAGAAGTTTGGGGAGAAATAGAGAAAGAGATAAGGAGAAAGAGAGAGATAGATAATGGAGAGGTGCACGTGAAGATATGAGAAGACGAGAAGTTTGGAAGAAATAAAGAAGGAGAAAGAGATAGAGATGGAGAGAGATGCAGTGACGCAGATAAAGCCATGAAAAGACGAGAAGTATATATATATATATATATATATATAAGAGAGAGAGAGAGAGAGAGAGAGAGTAAACGTAATCTTGGAAGGGAAAATACAAGGTAAAAGAAGAATTGGCAAACCATGACTAACCATGGACGAGTAAAATCAAAAGATGGACAAGTCAGCCTATAAAAAGTAAGTAAAGTACCCCCGTCACGCCAAGTGGCTTATAGGGAATATGGTGTTAGTGATCATAAATTTTGCAGACCTTCGACACATGATTTTTGGGATAATGCGCCCGTAAGTCAGCCTATGCACAAACAAAAATCTGCACCATCAAAGCAAGAGACAGAGCGGATTGGCGCTCCATGGTAGCTAACCTTCGTTGTGGAGACGGCACACAATATATATATATATATATATATATATATATATATATATATATATATATATATATAGAGAGAGAGAGAGAGAGAGAGAGAGAGAGAAGAAACAGTATGGCGAAGAACAAAGAGATATCAGTTATGAAAAGCGACCGCGAGGTAGAAACGAGGGCGATAATGAAGATGTAGAAAGTTTGACAACGAAGGACAGTTTGTAGTAATCGGAAAACGAATGTTTGGAAAGGTGATATACTTGTTATCAAGAGGTGAAGGCGCGCCTCACAGCACCAGAGCTGGAAGTTTTCAGCGACCCAGAGCTGATGGCTTGCGCCAGGATCAGTGAACCAGAACCATCCAGACTCTGCTCCACCTCTCCGTGGTGCCTCTAGTAACAGACTAACCTGTCTAGTCTGGCCAAGCGAGTATGGATCGAAGAGGGAAGACAACCCGGTACTCAAAAATGTCATGCTGAAGTCGGATCTATCTATCTTTCGTTCACCCGAAGTATTGTCTATATCAGCAATGTCGTTTCCTGTATAAATTTTACTGTCTTTTGTAATTCTTGTAGTGGCCCATATAGTTTTGTCTGTAGTGTTGTATCTATGGGGCTGAAGTCGGATGTGTTGGGCCGAAAGGCGCAAATATCACAGTTATACTGTAAACCACAACACAACGCAGACACGCCCACTTAGCGCCCAATTAATGGCGGATGATGAAGAGGTACACTCCTTTAGTCATCGGGCGAACGCAAGCAAGCAATACTTGTTATCACACACAATTTAAAAAAAAAAAATAAAGATAAAGATTGGTACGACTTGGACATCACTCAATAAGTTTCGTTCGTGCCTCGATTTTTGCAGACATCTTCTTTACGAGAACACACATGTGGTTACTGTAAAACAAGATGGAAGACTGATAGTATCTACATAAGGGAAAAATCCAGTTTTACGTTGAAAAAAGTATGCTAGGACAAGGGTAGCTTCATAGCCAATTGCAGCGTCAAGTAAATGACGTCACATAACATAATGTAGTAGTGGGAAAGTGGAGTATTAGACTGAACGGCGTCATGCCACCAGGGGCAGACCAAGACGAATGTGGTATCTAAACATCAAGAAGACCTTGAACATGACAACAGAAGAGGTGGGCTATTCTATTCTAATCTATTCTATTCTATTCTATTCTATTCTATTCTATTCTATTCTATCTATTCTATTCTATTCTATGGAATCTGTTTCATTGCAGTTGGGGCATCCCCATCTCTACTCCACCACCCGTCCCAGCATCTCTAGAAGCGTATGTAGAATGACATTGAGGACGAAATTTCTCAGAAGAATGTTGAAAGTTCCCTGGACAGCTAAAATGACCAATGAGGAAGTTCTCAAAGAGGCCAACACAAAAAGGGAACTCTTAAAAACATCAGAAAGAAGCAATCAACGTTTTTTCTGGCACATCATGAGAAGAGGAAAGTTGGAATACTTGGTTACAACTGGCAAAATACAAGAAAAGAGAGATTGCGGACGACAAAGAGAGAAAATACTAGATAGCTTAGTGTCATGGCAAACAGTCAACAACAGAACTGATATGATGCACTGTAGATAGAAGATTGTGGCAGGACATGATCGCCTACGCCAGTCGGTATGGCACATGATGATGATGTAGACTGACTGTTCCTACAAGGTGTTGATTGCAGATATATCGGCTTTTCTCATTAAGGACGATCAGGCTAGACTGTTTTCCAACTTTAGACTCCTGAGTCTCTCAATGTATATATCAATGTCCCACCCATTAAGGACGACTGACTAGACTGTTTTCCAACTTTAGACTCCTGAGTCTCTCAATGTATATATCAATGTCCCACCCATTAAGGACGACTGACTAGACTGTTTTCCAACTTTAGACTCCTGAGTCTCTCAATGTATATATCAATGTCCCACCCATTAAGGACGATCAGGCTAGACTGTTTTCCAACTTTAGACTCCTGAGTCTCTCAATGTATATATCAATGTCCCACCCATTAAGGACGATCAGGCTAGACTGTTTTCCAACTTTAGACTCCTGAGTCTCTCAATGTATATATCAATGTCCCACCCATTAAGGACGATCAGGCTAGACTGTTTTCCAACTTTAGACTCCTGAGTCTCTCAATGTATATATCAATGTCCCACCCATCCTTCTCCTCTTCTCTTAAGGAATGAAGAACAAACTTGGCGATGTTCTCTTTGTCCGCAGAAAATCCACACTCGGTGTCAGAGCTGCTAGCGAGGTTATCGACTAGGGAGATGTAGCTAGAAGATGTGGCTAGAAGATGTGGCTAGAAGATGTGGCTAGAAGATGTGGCTAGAAGATGTGGCTAGAAGATGTGGCTAGAGACAAGAGATTCTTTCAGACAGGCTGTGTTAAATGTAATGTTCTGTTGGAGATGTGGCTAGAGACAGAGATTCTTTCAAACAGACTGTGTTGAATGTAATGTTCTGTTGGAGATGTGGCTAGAGACAGAGATTCTTTCAAACAGACTGTGTCTGTTGGAGACTAGAGACAGAGATTATTTCAGACAGACTGTGTTGAATATAACGTTCTGTGGGAGATCTGGCAAGAGACAGAGATTATTTCAGACAGACTGTGGTGAATATAACGTTCTGTGGGAGATCTGGCAAGAGACAGAGATTATTTCAGACAGACTGTGTTGAATATAACGTTATGTGGGAGATCTGGCAAGAGACAGAGATTATTTCAGACAGACTGTGTTGAATATAACGTTCTGTGGGAGATCTGGCAAGAGACAGATATTCTTTCAGACAGACTGTGTTGAATGTAACGTTCTGTTGGAGATGTGGCTAGAGACAGAGATTATTTCAGACAGACTGTGGTGAATATAACGTTCCGTGGGAGATCTGGCTAGAGACAGAAACACTTTCAGACTAGCTATGATTAATGCAACGTTCTTTGGGAGATCTGGCTAGAGACAGAAACACTTTCAGACTGGCTTTGGTTAATGCAATGTTCTGATAAGGACAAACGACCTGATGATGACGTGTCGTGCCACATAATCAGGGACAGGGGAGACTCATTGCCTTTCTTCTCTGCCATTACATTCTATCAAATTAAAGAGCCAGATATCCACTCTTATATCAGCTGAGTCGATAGGAGAACGTTAGTCTGTGACTGAACAAACGATCACGTCATCGCCAGATGAACGCCCTACTGACTCTACCATATCACGCAGCTGAAAACTCAAACATTGTTAAATGAAACAATCAATTTAACAATCAATGAAACAATCAATGAAACAATCAATGAAACAATCAATTAAACAATCAATGAAACAATCAATGAAAAACATTCAATGAAACAATCAATTACACAATCAATGAAACAATCAATAGAAAATATATCAATTAATCAGCACGCCATTGATGACAACGTGTTTCACATTTCTCTCTTTAAAAGGAAAGGGGGATTGAAAAAGGGGGGGGGGGCGCAAGGACGAGAGTTAGAGAATGACAGAAAAATGAGAAAGAAAAGAAAGTGTGATGGAAAGATGGAGATATTAAAAAATTAGAAGACGGAAGAAAGACGGATTCAAGAACAGAAGAAAAGTTGAATATATTAAAAAGGAAGAAGCGATGGGAACTTGGGAGGTAGGGGGAACAAGGTAGGTGTGACGACCACCACCATACTACAGCAAGTAGTCCACCATAAAAGTAGAGTAGAGTGGAGTGGAGTGGGGTGGAGTGGAGTGGAGTGGAGTGGAGTAGAGTAGAGTGGAGTGGGGTGGGGTGGAGTGGAGTGGAGTGGAGTGGAGTGGAGTGGAGTAGAGTAGAGTAGAGTAGAGTGGAGTGGAGTGGAGTGGAGTGGAGTGGGGTGGGTGGGGTGGGGTGGGGTGGGGTGGGGTGGGGTGGAGTGGAGTGGAGTGGAGTAGAGTAGAGTAGAGTAGAGTGGAGTGGAGTGGAGTGAGTGGAGTGGAGTGGAGTGGAGTGAAGTGAAGTAAAGTAAAGTAAAGTAAAGTAAAATAAAATAAATGTTCACTGCATGCCTCGCTAGGCGTGTGGGGAATATGGTTTTGGTGACCACGTTTTTCCACGGCCAACGGCAATTTTTGTGTTGTGTGGTCGGTAAGATGCCAGGCCGATTTTACATTCCAGAAAAAAATCCCCAGTACCCATTTTTAGAGGCTGGGTGAACTCCAGAATCTTGTGTGTTCGTAAAAAAAAAATATCCTCCACTTTTGAGATTTGAACTGGGCCTTTCTTATCAGGGAGCCGCCGCGATAGCTCAGTGGCTAGTGAACTGGACTACAAAGGACAAGAGGTAGGGTTCGATCCAACCGACGGCTTCCGGGATCACCCAGTTTTAAATGGGTACCATATTTTTTTCTGGGAAAGTAAAGCGGCACGGGCGTAGTACCGACCACGTTACCCCCACAAAAATCATGTGACGAAGGTCTGTAAAATTTATGGTCACTAACACCATATTCCCTATACGCCACTTGGCGTGACGGGGGCACTTTACTTTTATTTTTTGTGTGTTAAATCTGATCAGGAAGCGAGCACTAACTACTTAGCTATACACCGAGGAAAAAATAAACACGCACCCATGCACACTACACACACAATTCAGAAGAAGAAAAGAAATTCCGAACATGGAAATAAGGAAAATCATAAAGAAGACACGACGATTTAAACACGGAACTTTAGTTGTTGTTTTTTTTTAGCTTGGAGATGTAAAGAGCTTTTCACAGCCAGTTAACATCAGGAACGAACATTACTGGAAGTAATTAAAAGGCGCGCACAAAATGATCTAAAATGTACCTGCTAGTTTCGATAATCCAGGGATTATTTTACACCTGACCGGAGATAATTTAAAAAAAAAAGTCTTGCGGACACCTGTAGTTAGGAAAACGTCTCACCTGTCTACTGATCGGTTTTCGCGATAAATAAAAAAAAAGGTGTATTTATTTTTACAGGTAAAAGATACCGATGTAAATTACAATTCTTTACATCTATAACACTATTTGCTCGTAGTTAATTTATCTGCTTGTAACATTTATATTACTGCCTGCTAGCAGTAAGGTTACTATTTGCGTACAATTACGGGTACATCACAGCAATGTACAATAAAGACAAGTGGAACAATATTAAAACAGTTATATGAATTTAAATATAAGGGAACAATGTTAATTTCAGATGGTAGATGTACAACAGAGGTGAGATGTAGAATAGCTCAGGCAAAAGCAGCTTTAACAAATAAAAAAATAAGGAAGATACTGTGCAATATAGAAACAAGAAAAAGAGTTCTTAAATGTTATGTAGAGCCAGTCTTAAGATGGATGTGAATCATGGACAATAGGACAACAACCTAGAAAATCACTAGAGGCTGTAGAAATGTGGTTTTACAGAAGAATGTTGGGAATACCATGGATAGATAAGAAGAGTAATGAAAACGTTCTGAAAGTGGGCAAAATAAAAAGAGAGCTAATTTCCAATATTATGATGAAAAAAAAAAAAACCATCACACCCCCCCCCCCCCATGTAATAAGAAGAGAACAGGTGGAATGTATTGTGACAACTGGGAAAATTGAGGGACGAAGAGATAGAGGGAAGCAAAGAGACAAAAGATACAAGATAGCTTAAAAGAATGGTTTGGCAGAAGGTCAACAGTAGAAATTATAATTAATAACTGTCGATATAGAAAGTTGTGAAGAAACATAATCACCTACGCCATCAGGCACGGTACTTGATGATGATGACACTTACAAGTGTTCCTTATAAAATGTAAGTTATGGTGATACTACATGACATGTATTACCTGTTTAATGTTAATTTCTAACCAGGTACAGTTAGATTATTCCTGCCTACAATTAAGTTATAATTAAGCCAGTTACATTTAAATTATTTCTGCTCACATGCATACAGTTAAGTTACTGCCTGCAAGTAATTAAGTTAATACCTCTTTACGTTCAAGTTACTATCTACTTACCATAAGTTAGTGTCTAGTTTAAGATGGTTATAATATATAGAAATAGTGTTACTCTTAGATATTATTAAGAAAGACACAATCACTCTTAGATATTATTAAGAAAGACACAATCACTCTTACTCTTAGATATTATTAAGAAAGAAACAATAACTCTTACTCTTAGATATTATTAAGAAAGAAACAATCAACATTTATTGTGGCACATCATGAGAAGAGGAAAGATGGAATACTCGGTTACAGCTGGTAAAAGAGAAGGAAAGAAGAGATCGCGGACGACAAAGAGAGACGATACTAGAAAACTTGATGGCAAGGCACGGGAAAAAGTCAACAAAATAACTGACACGATGCACTGCCGATAGAGAATTGTGGCAAGATATGATCGTTTACGGTAACCGGTATGGCACATGATGAAAGAATGAGACACGAATGCTCCTATTTGTAGTTAAGCAATATTCATTATACTGCAGAAACGACATTAATTACCGCACAATTTCGAACCTTTTGACGGTTTGTAGGATTCGTATCATCTGTTATGTCATCGTCAGCGAATCAATAATAAATAGTGTTTCTGAGGTAGTTTTATGAATGTTCTCTTTTGTTTGTTTCAGAGGCGCAGAGATACAGACAGATACAGACGTTTGGACAAATGGGATTAGTGGGCGTGTTTGAGGATGGAAAGAACACACAGAGTGGCATACAGATGAACGAGCGGAGGGATTGGAGACATAAATAAATTAGCAGGCAGAAATACAGATAGATAGATGGACGAGTGGGTGAATGGACAGATGGATTGGCAGGCAGACAGACAGACAGACAGATAGATAAATGACCAAGTGGGTGAATGGACAGATGGATTGGCAGGCAGGCATATAGATAGATAAATGGACAAGTGGGTGAATGGACAGATGGATTGGCAGGCAGACAGACAGACAGACAGATAAATGGACAAGTGGGTGAATGGACAGATGGATTGGCAGGTAGGCAGGCATGCAGATAGATAAATGGACAAGTGGGTGATTGGACAGATGGATTGGCAGACAGGCAGATAGATAGATAAATGGACAAGTGGGTGGGACAGATGGATTGGCAGACAGACAGACAAACAGATACCCACATAAATAAAAAAAAAAAAAAAAAAAAAACCAAATAATTAATTACAGAAAGTGTGTACGCCGATGTAACCACGCCCATAAAATAACCCGACCGACTTATCATACACCTGATCAGCTGGAGACAGCGTCAGGTAGACAAGGCGGCATTTAATTATATGTGCTAACAACGACCATCATTTGTGTCATTTTTCTGCAATATCTGATTACTGTGCACAGAGGGTCGATACTGCACGACCAAATATTGTCGCAGGGGGAAATAACTGTGGTAAGAAGGGCAGGATAACTGTCCGTGATTATTTTTACTCGTTAAATGATAACTTACGAATAATAAGTCTTTATATGCGCAGACGATCTATATCTGAGGTAACTTACAAATAAGAAGTCGTTAGAAGCACAATCTATATTAGAGGTAAGCTTAAAATATCCAGTATTTACATGTACAGGCAACGCCATTGGTAAGTACTAATAGAATTTGTTATTTACGTCAAAGGTAATTACCAGTAATATGCTTTACTTACAATTTACACTACACACTACGTCAGAGGTAAGTAGTAGTAATGTCTAGTGTTTACGAGTACATTTAACGTCAGAGGTAATGTAGTAGTAATGTCTGGTATTTACAGTACTGCGCACGTCATAGGCAAAGTACTAATATTACCAATATGCATTACCTACAGTTATCAGGTACAATCTACGCTGGAAGTCACTGTAGCGAGGAGGTTAATACGTTTCTCTGCTTAACATGTATGACCTGGTTCAATTTACAAACTTGCCATAATATGTTTCTCGATCAAAGACGGTTCGGGGTCCACCGAGTCTTGGGGCACATCACGAGAAGAGGAAAGTTGGAATATTTGGTTTCAAGTGGCAAAATACATGGAAAGAGAGATCGCTAACAACAAAGAGAGACAATACTAGATAGCTTGGTGTCATGGCATGGAAAACAGTTAACAACAGAATTATAAATACGATGCACTGTGGGTAGAAGATTGTGGAAGGACCTCATCGCCAACCTACAACCGGATGGCACATGATGATGATAGCGTAAATTATAAATTAGGTATAAATTACAGGTATTCACATGAAAAATGTAAATTAGAAATGAGGCACCAAATTACAGGTAGTTACTTATAAATCTTGTTAACAAATAGGAGTACAAATTACACGTTTTTTGTTTATATATATATATATATATATATATATATATATACGAGCCGCGATAGCTCAGTGGTTAGTGAACTGGACTACAAAGGACAAGAGGTGGGGTTCGATCCCGACCGACGGCTTCCGGGTTCACCCAGCATTAAATGGGTACCGGATTTTTTTTGGGAGAGTAAAGCCGACTACATTACCCCAAAAATCATGTGCTAAAGGTCTGCAAAAATTATGATCACTAACACCATATTCCCTATACGCCACTTGGTGTGACGGGGGTACTTTACTATATATATAACAAGTTAGGAATAAATTGCAAGTCGTAAATGGAAATGTCTAAATAAAAGGTGGGGTACAAATTAGAAGTCTTTACTACTAGTGCAGCCTAAATGTAAAATGATGCATAAACTGGAAGATTACAGTTTGATACATTCTGAGTGTGCATTTATTAAATACTTGTGCATGTTTGTCTTTGTCTTGTCAGACGTTTTAGTGGAGATTATTGTGTATTATTTTTTATTTTAAGGTTTTGTTTTTGTCGAACAGCTTCTCTTGTTGTTAATTCTACCAATGTTTGACAGACACAATCGGCCACAGAATGAACAAGTCAGGCTCACTGATCCACAGGGTTTTCCATTTTTTTTCAGTCTTTTCTCTTCCTTGTTTTGTTATAGTATAACCTCAAATGATGTTATGCTATTCATTATACATGCTCCCCATGATGTTATGCCATTCATTATACATGCTCCCCATGATGTTATGCTATTCATTATACATGCTCCCCATGATGTTATGCCATTCATTATACATGCTCCCCATGATGTTATGCCATTCATTATACATGCTCCCCATGATGTTATGCTATTCATTATACATGCTCCCCATGATGTTATGCCATTCATTATACATGCTCCCCATGATGTTATGCTATTCATTATACATGCTCCCCATGATGTTATGCCATTCATTATACATGCTCCCCATGATGTTATGCCATTCATTATACATGCTCCCCATGATGTTATGCCATTCATTATACATGCTCCCCATGATGTTATGCCATTCATTATACGTGCTCCCCATGATGTTATGCCATTCATTATACATGCTCCCCATGATGTTATGCTATTCATTATACATGCTCCCCATGATGTTATGCTATTCATTATACATGCTCCCCATGATGTTATGCCATTCATTATACATGCTCCCCATGATGTTATGCCATTCATTATACATGCTCCCCATGATGTTATGCCATTCATTATACATGCTCCCCATGATGTTATGCCATTCATTATACATGCTCCCCATGATGTTATGCCATTCATTATACATGCTCCCCATGATGTTATGCTATTCATTATACATGCTCCCCATGATGTTATGCCATTCATTATACATGCTCCCCATGATGTTATGCTATTCATTATACATGCTCCCCATGATGTTATGCCATTCATTATACATGCTCCCCATGATGTTATGCCATTCATTATACATGCTCCCCATGATGTTATGCTATTCATTATACATGCTCCCCATGATGTTATGCCATTCATTATACATGCTCCCCATGATGTTATGCTATTCATTATACATGCTCCCCATGATGTTATGCCATTCATTGTACATGCGATCTCTTGCCAGATGTCCCCAGTCATTTTCACAGATGGAGAAGTCATTCAGAGATGATTTACAAATATTTCTATATCGTAGTTTAGGTTTGTCAATTTGTCTTTTTCCGTGTGTTAGTTCACCATTTAGTATTTGATTAGGAATGCGTTTTTTTTTCAACAATCGCTGAACGTGCCCAGCCATCTTAACCTTCCGACTTCTGAGCATCGACATGATTGTTTGGGTCTTAGCACGTTACAGGACAGTTAAGATGGTTAGTCCTGCCATTTGATGTGCATTATTCTGTGGTGACATCACATGTGGAAGATATTAATCTGTTTTCGTGATTTTAGTGTGTTGTCCAGGATCTAATACATGAAGGTAACCGTCCAAGACAAGTATGAAACAAAACAAAATTTTATATATATATATTGTACTGGACTACAAAGGACAAGAGGTATGGTTCGATTCCAACCGACGGCTTCCGGGTTCACCCAGCATTAAATGGGTACTGGATTTTTTCTGGGATTTTAAAGCAGCACGGGCGTAATACTGACCACATTACTCCAAAAATCATGTGCTGAAGGTCTGTAAAAATTATGGTCACTAAAACCATATTCCCTATACGACACTTGGCGTGACGGGGCTCTTTACTTTACTATATATATATATATATATATATATATATATATATATATATATATATATATATATATATATATATATATATAGTGTGTGTGTGTGTGTGGGAGGGAAAAAATAGGGGGGGGGAGGGAGTGTAAATTACAGAAGAAATAAATATGTTTGATGCAAAGTTTTACACAAAAGAAAGAAAAAAATGGTGCATGGTGTGGTGTGTATCACATTCACAAGAACGGATTTTCACATGAAAAACAGGAGGAATGATAAAAGAGCGAGTTTCTAGACATTGATTTGAACTTATGAAAACATCATAAAGAAAAGGCAGACCTTTGGTCCTCATTCTTTGGCAGCAGTCAGCTAAGGTTAACATGGTTGATTTCTGATACCCTGAAGAGTTCCAAAATACCGGAGCAACAAAAGCACTTTGCGGTCACGTCTGGTTGTCCTTTAACACTGACAGACAAACGCAAATGTCGCCATTGACTGAACTATGACCTATACGGTCATAAGTTCATGACCGTAGATCTCAAGTTCATGGCCGTTAGGTCATATGTTTAAGACGTTGTAAGTTCTGGTGCCCATCAGAAATATTCTGCACAAAATATGTACAATGTCAAGGCTGAATTAATGTGGAAATCCCCGAATTCAAACAAACTAAATCATTAATATTCGGAAAATGTACGCAAAAGAGACGAGAATACAGAATATAACAAAAGAACATTAACCGCATTCAATATCTGTAACGATCTACCAGCTTAGATTAAACTTAAACAGACAGCTGACTTCATGAGAGACTCTGGAATCCTACTCTGATTGAGTCTTGATCGCAGAGAGAGAGAGAGAGAGAGGTTACACTGAGTTAACACCGAACTGCAGTCTAGCTTTTACTGCAAATGTTTGATGGTTTTTATGGCTCTATAGAAGACATAGTTTAAGGTTGAGTGGATCGTGTCTCGCCAAATGAAAGGTACAATTAACTTGCAGGCAAACTACATCATCATCAAGTACCATGCCTCATGGCGTAGGTGATTATGTCTCTTCACAACTTTCTATATCGACAGATATTAATTATCATTTCTGTAGTTGACCTTCTGCCAAGCAATTCTCTTAAGCTGTTTGGTCTTTATTCTCTTTGCTTCCCTCTATCTCTTCGTCTCTCAATTTTTCCCAGTTGTCACAATATATTCCAGTTATTCTCTTCTCATTACAAGGCCAAAAAATGATGATTGTTTCTTCCTAATATTGGAAATTAGCTCTCTTTTTGCATTGGCCCCTTTTATTACTCTTCTTAGCTGTCCATGGTATTCTCAACATTCTTCTGTAAAACCACATTTCTACAGCCCCCAGTGATTTTCTTGTCTGTTGTCCTATTATTGACCATGATTGACATCCATATGTTAAAACTGGCTCTACATAACATGTACGAACTCTTTTTCTTGTTTCTATTGTCAAAAATGGATTGCACAGTATCGTCCTAATTTTTTGGGAAAGCTGCTTTTGCCTGAGCCATTATGTATCTCATCTCTGTTGTCTGTCTACCATCTGAGGTTATTATGACTAACTATGTAGTGCCACGAAACAAGACGAGCGCGATGTAAACATAATTAATCAAAATGGCGTTATCAAAACTAGCCAGTTATCCACAATCTTTACACAAACTTCGTGGTTATTCCGTGGAGTTTCAATAAGTGCTTATTATGATATTTTATCACTGGCTAAATAACAATTTTCTTTCTATTTCCACAATAACTTGTACAGGTCATTTACACATATCAAATCCTTGGTTTATTTCTAAGTTAACAGTAACATATATTTCAAGTTTTACATTTACATCGTATTTCAATGAAAACACATTCAGTTTATTATTCACATTCGTTATTTCAAAATATTTTCTTGTCATATCCAGTTTCGAATCCACGTTTTATTTCTATAACACATTCCACCAATCATATTTAGTTTTACATTAACGTTTTATTTTTTTATAATAAATTCCCACCAATAATATTTAGCGTCACATCCAAGTTTTATTTCTACAATATATTCCACCAATCATATTTAGTTTTATATTCACAACCAAATTATTACCAAGATAAATTTTACAAACTATCTTTACATATCACAGATTCCAATTTGCTTCCATCTTTTCTTCGCTAAATTTTACAAAAAATATAAAATTCATAATTTTAATTAATTATGTTTCAGAATAATGCAAAAATTGATACACAAGTGGATTGACACACCATAACCAACACATTTGATAAATCTGAAAGAATAAACAATCATAGAAGGAAGGAAGTGACGTGTTGATATAACCACTCTAAAAATAGCACCAATAATTTGCATTTAATTAATGATATTAAGCGAGATTACAACAGACAAGAAAGTCACTGGAGTCTGTAGAAATGTGGTTTTACAGAAGAATGTTGAGAATACCATGGACAGCTAAGAAGAGTAATGAAAATGTTCTGAAAGAGGTCAAAGCAAAACGGGAGCTAATTTCAAATATTAGGAAGAAACAATCATCATTTTTTGGCCATGTAATGAGAAGAGAACAACTGGAATATATTGTAACAACTGGAAAATTGATGGACGAAGAGATAGAGGAAAGCAAAGAGAAAAGATACCAGACAGCTTAAGAGAATGGTTTGGCAGAAGGTCAACAACAGAAATGATAAATAACTGTCGAGATTGAAAATTGTGGAGAGACATGATCACCTACGCCAGCAGGCCCGGTACTTGATGATAATGATGATGCTAATATTAAGCACATTCAGCTAAGACAATAAGTATTTTTTTTTCTATTTCTTTTACACCGCCCACAAAATACAAAGAACTAGAGCGAATGCCACGCCCTTTCTTCTTGGTATTCCCCTTCAGTGTGCAGGTAACGATTTTCCCAGAATAGTGAGCTATGTCACCAAGACCGTAACCTCCGGTATGACTGTCTGTTATCTGCGTCGTCCATCTCTTATACTTGTTGCATCAACTTGTCTGGTCCTGCCAGATCTGTATGTGTGACGAAAGGGCGAAAAACAAAGCTGACAAAGACTTCTAGGTCTAGTAGAAAGTTCGAAATCTCTTGTTTCTTGTGTATATTTCTCCACCCGATCGGGTAGATAGTCAGATATTTCTTATTTCATATGTGTATAGTGATCATTCACTAGATCGGGTAGAAAGTCAGATATTTCTTATTTCATATGTGTATAGTCATCATTCACTAGATCGGGTAGAAAGTCAGATATTTCTTATTTCATATGTGTATAGTGATCATTCACTAGATCGGGTAGAAAGTCAGATATTTCTTATTTCATATGTGTATAGTCATCATTCACTAGATCGGGTAGAAAGTCAGATATTTCTTATTTCATATGTGTATAGTGATCATTCACTAGATCGGGTAGAAAGTCAGATATTTCTTATTTCATATGTGTATAGTGATCATTCACTAGATCGGGTAGAAAGTCAGATATTTCTTATTTCATATGTGTATAGTGATCATTCACTAGATCGGGTAGATAGTCAGATATTTCTTATTTCATATGTGTATAGTGATCATTCGCTAGATCGGGTAGAAAGTCACGACTTTCTTCCATCATTTGCGTATCTTTTCCTCAGATCTACCAGTCAGATATTCCTTCCCATGTGTTTATTTCTTCCTTCTCTTCCTCTCTCTCTTCTTCCTCCTTGATGTCGTCACTCCATCTCACTCTGATCTTCCCCAAGTTCTGAATCTTCCTCCTCCTCTTTCTCCTTGATGTTGTCACTCCATCTCACTCTGATCTTCCCCAAGTTCTGGATCATTCTCTTCCTCTCTCTTCTTCCTCCTTGATGTCGTCACTCCATCTCACTCTGATCTTCCCCAAGTTCTGAATCTTCCTCCTCCTCTCTCTTTTTCCTCCTTGATGTTGTCACTCCATCTCACTCTGATCTTCCCCAAGTTCTGCCTCCTCCTCCTATACTCTCTTGTATAATATGAACTTCTACAAGTGGCTGATCTCTATGGGAGCTCTCCTCATAGCGAGCATTTCTCCGCGCCAACTTTAGGCCCAGTAGATGTCACTGGAGCGTGTAATTTACTCCGTTATTACATATTTCTAACTGCGATTTAATATAACCTTGAGGGATTAGTCTGAGGTTGAATGGGTCGTGCCTCGTCAAGAATAGGATAAAAACCCATGTGTTTTTCCCCTATAAAAAGTTATTACCTGAACCCTATCTTCGAAACAATCGGATATGCCGGGACGTTAAAGCTCGTGTGAACTTACAAATAGTTGCCACCGATAATAAGTTGTGGAAGTTATTTTTTTTTTACTTTAAAAATATGTTTATGGACAACGTTAAGGCCCTAAAAAGTTTACTGAAACGCGTTCTGGGCCGTTCCTGCTGAAAAAAGCCTTCCCTTCCTATAACATGATTAAATTTTTTTGTTTAAAAGAAGGAAAGTGTGGTGATGGACGAAGAGAGATAGAGAGATGTTGATAGAGAGATGTTGGTAGAGAGATGTTGATAAATAGATGTTGGTAGAGAGATGTTGATAGAGAGATGTTGATAGAGAGATGTTGATAGAGAGATGTTGATAGAGAGATGTTGGTAGAGAGATGTTGATAGAGAGATGTTGATAGAGAGATGTTGATAGATAGATGTTGATAGAGAGATGTTGAGAGAGAGATGTTGGTAGAGAGATGTTGATAGAGAGATGTTGATAGAGAGATGTTGATAGTTAGATGTTGATAGAGAGATGTTTGATAGAGAATGTTGGTAGAGAGATGTTGATAGAGAGATGTTGATAGAGATGTTTGATAGAGAGATGTTGGTAGAGAGATGTTGATAGAGAGATGTTGATAGAGAGATGTTTGATAGAGAGATGTTGATAGAGAGATGTTGATAGAGAGATGTTGATAGAGAGATGTTGATAGAGAGATGTTGGTAGAGAGATGTTGGTAGAGAGATGTTGGTAGAGAGATGTTGGTAGAGAGATGTTGATAGAGAGATGTTGGTAGAGAGATGTTGGTAGAGAGATGTTGGTAGAGAGATGTTGGTAGAGAGATGTTGGTAGAGAGATGTTGGTAGAGAGATGTTGGTAGAGAGATGTTGATAGAGAGATGTTGGTAGAGAGATGTTGATAGAGAGATGTTGATAGAGAGATGTTGATAGAGAGATGTTGATAGAGAGATGTTGATAGTTAGATGTTGATAGAGAGATGTTGATAGAGAGATGTTGATAGAGAGATGTTGATAGAGAGATGTTGATAGATAGATGGTGTTAGAGGGATGTTGATAGAGAGATGTTGATAGAGAGATGTTGATAGAGAGATGTTGGTAGAGAGATGTTGATAGAGAGATGTTGATAGATAGATGTTGATAGAGAGATGTTGATAGAGAGATGTTGATAGAGAGATGTTGTTAGAGGGATGTTGATAGAGAGATGTTGATAGAGAGATGTTGATAGAGAGATGTTGATAGATAGATGTTGATAGAAAAATCGCAGCAGATTTTAGAGAAAAAGAAAATATGGTAATGGAATGTCTCGGTATTACTGCAAACGAATTAAAATCCATAATTAAAAGAAAAAGAAGTAAAAAAATAAAAAAATACCATAATGACTGATTGGTAGAAAAACCTATCCAAAAGAACTATAGGTGTCCCGCTCGTCTCGGCACATAACTGAACCAAGTAAATATGTTGTTGTTTATTTTTTGCTTAAGCGTTGTTTAAAACATGTCGTTAAATTAATGATTAATGATAGTAGTAACGCGCAAATAGAAACACAATTGGCGAAGCAAATACTAACTGAAACAACAACACGATTGTGACATTTTCAACATTAAATTAAACACGTACAAATTGCTCACAAATTAATAATCACTGAAAAGCGATCGGAAAAATACGCACTATTTGATGTATTCCAGTTATGCGGAAATATTAAGTCACAATCACACCTGAATGTAGACACGTGAAAGATGTAAATAAATACAGGAGGCGAGTGTTTGTTACAAAAGTTTTCACAAAAACACCGGCGCTCGGCTTCTCCTACAAGGTGGGTGAGGTACAGTGTCATAATGTGAGAGTTGTGTGGTGGTATCAGGGAACATTGACCGCGAGATGGCTGGAGGTATGATCAGGTAAGGCTGCAGGGAAAGAGATTTCGCATCGCGTTTGGGAGTTAGATACGGGATACTGGAGTAGTGAGCGACACGCGAGGAGAGTTCTCCATTGGTTCGTTCGAGAGGATTTTAATAAAAAAAAAATATATATATATATAAAAGAGGGGGCGGCAGGAGGTGTAAGATAAAGTGACGTAGTGGGTAGGAGTTTTTTTTTTTTTTGTGAAGAGAGGTGATTGTGGTTTGATGGTGTCGTTATGATGTGCTACGGTTTGATCGGGAGATGGGGAAGTGTAGATAAGGGCGTGGCGGTGGGAGGGTGAGGATGGAGAGAGTAACGGGTCGGGTAGAAGGGGTGAGGGTGATTGTGGAGGAAGTTGAATATATATATATATATATATATATATATATATGGGTGGGTAAAGAAAGAGGGTGATTAGTAAGGAGGAGATTGCGAGAGTATAGGATAAACTAGGGAGGGTTGTTGGTTAGTAGGAAACATCAAAATGGAGTATGTGGAAAAGTGAGAGAGTGAACAATGAATGAGAGGGAAGAATGGTAAGTGAAAAGGAAGGAAGGTGAATGAGAAAACAATACGGTCAGTGAATATAGATGGTGAATTAGATATGAGAAAACAATACGGTCAGTGAATATAGATGGTGAATTAGATATGAGAAAACAATACGGTCAGTGAATATAGATGGTGAATTAGATATGAGAAAACAATACGGTCAGTGAATATAGATTGTGAATTAGATATGAGAAAACAATACGGTCAGTGAATATAGATGGTGAATTAGTAAGCGGTCAGATCATTGAGTGAATAGAAAGACATATGGTGAGTGAGAAGAAAAGATGAGTGAGAATATAGGAGGGCAGTGCGAGGAAAAGATAATGAGTCAGAGGATAGGGCAGTGAGAAGAGAAGATGATGAGTGAGAAGATAGGGCAGTGAGAAAAGATAATTTTGAATGAAGAGACAAAAGAAATGAGAAGAGATAATTTTGAATGAGAAGAGACAGTGGTGAGTGAGAAGTGAGAACGGTTAATCAGGGAAAAAGACTAAGAAAAGATCGATGACTGAATCGAGTCCCAGAAATACAAAATGACACGAGTTTGAGATTGAAATCAGGGTACAGGAGCCCCAGTGCAGACCTTCATCAAACGGGACTGAGATATTGTCATCAACTGGAAAATTACACAAGTTTGGTCAAAAAAAAAAAGCAATCATGTACTGTCATTAGTTGGTAAGAATTAAACGTTTGGACTAGAGAAACGAGCTAGCACTGTCATTAGTTGGTAACGATTAAACGTTTGGACTAAAGAAACGAGCTAGCACTGCATTAGTTGGTAACGATTAAACGTTTGGACTAAAGAAACGAGCTAGCACTGTCATTAGTTGGTAACGATTAAACGTTTGGACTAAAGAAACGAGCTAGCACTGTCATTAGTTGGTAAGAATTAAACGTTTGGACTAAAGAAACGAGCTAGCACTGTCATTAGTTGGTAACGATTAAACGTTTGGACTAAAGAAACGAGCTAGCACTGTCATTAGTTGGTAAGAACTAAACGTTTGGACTAAAGAAACGAGCTAGCACTGTCATTGGTTGGTAAGAATTAAACGTTTGGACTAAAGAAACGAGCTAGCACTGTCATTAGTTGGTAAGAATTAAACGTTTGGACTAAAGAAACGAGCTAGCACTGTTATTAGTTGGTAACGATTAAACGTTTGGACGAACGAAACGAGCTGGCACTGTCATTAGTTGATAACGATTAAACGTTTGGACTAAAGAAACGAGCTGGCACTGTCATTAGTTGGTAAGAATTAAACGTTTGGACTAAAGAAACGAGCTGGCACTGTCATTAGTTGGTAACGATTAAACGTTTGGACTAAAGAAACGAGCTGGCACTGTCATTAGTTGGTAAGAATTAAACGTTTGGACTAAAGAAACGAGCTAGCACTGTCATTAGTTGGTAAGAATTAAACGTTTGGACTAAAGAAACGAGCTAGCACTGTCATTGGTTGGTAAGAATTAAACGTTTGGACTAAAGAAACGAGCTAGCACTGTCATTAGTTGGTAAGAATTAAACGTTTGGACTAAAGAAACGAGCTAGCACTGTCATTAGTTGGTAAGAATTAAACGTTTGGACTAAAGAAACGAGCTGGCACTGTCATTGTTGGTAAGAATTAAACGTTTGGACTAAAGAAACGAGCTGGCACTGCACAACAAACTCTGGATCTAGACAAGACCTCAACACCAAGTCTACCTACCTCGCGACGACCTTAACCGACCTAAATGTACAACAAATGTTGACTGTAAAGAAGGTGATGAAGAAGTAGATGATGCTGATGAAGAAAAATAAGATTAAAATGATAAAGAAAAAAAAAACGGTCATGACACTAATTGTTAATTTATCTCGTTGCGGGGACAAAATCGTTTTTTAAAATTGGTAGAGAGGAGACATCGCTAAGTTTACAAACGGCAGAAATTATAGTAAAACTAATAAATAACATTGCTAGAGTCTAGCAAGGGTAAAACACAAACGATATGTAACATTGCTAGAGTCTAGCAAAGGTAAGACACAAACGATATGTAACATTGCTAGAGTCTAGCAAGGGTAAGACACAAACGATATGTAACATTGCTAGAGTCTAGCAAGGGTAAGACACAAACGACATTTAACATTGCTAAAGTCTAAAAATGCAAGAAATAAACCGATAAGTAACACCGCCAATTTTACAAACGGGAGAAATCCTAGCAAAACAAATAAACATCCGAAGTCTACAAACAGCAATAAATGTTACTAAAGCCCTAAAAACAGCATCACCAAGTGTACAAAACAAACATCAACACAAAGACAGTAAATATAAAACTCGTTCCGTGTGACCGGAAAACAAAGAGAATCTCGACAGAGTTAAGTTCCGCTGACGAGAGACGTCAAGGGAGACAACATTATTAATGGGGAGAGAATTCTATCTGGAGGGTTAAAAAAAATTGTCGGTTGTGTGACTATGGAGCGGTGTTTAGTTATCTGTGATTACCCGAACACAATTGTAGGCTTGTTGGAAGTTCTAGATAGTAGTCATCCTACCGCCTCTCTTACTACCTCATGCATGCAGTTTTTTTTTGTTCTATTTGT
>JAVIAB010000106.1:71625204-71685204 GCA_032433765.1 Megaustenia siamemsis | reverse complement strand
AACTCTGCAAGACCTGTCAATGCCAATTAGGCATTGCTTGTAATGACAGCACTGAAATATGGAGGATCCAGTGGTTTCTCCTATTGCTAAACAATACTAGTTTTAAAAAACATCGTGTACTGATAATGGCGTGGCTTTGTATACAGTTTTATTAACCCCTTAACTCCTGACCAACGCATTTTGCGATTCGAAATCGTTAGCCTCCATTAATTGTATTTACTCGCTCAGCATAGTTCTCTCTTTAAAAGAATTTCTTCGGCGTTTCCTCTACGACCATTCCCACTTTCCCATCACCCCTTATAGTGTGCACTTACAAGGACATTAAAATAGACGTAAAAATGTGCTGTGTCGAAGTTTGCAACAAACTGCGATATTTCACTTCTGGCCCAACACATCCGACTTCAGTAGGACATTTGGGGGAGGGGGGTGCTAGATTCTCTCCCCTTTAATTTGCTCACCTGACTACACCTATGAGTACGTTTCCAGAACAATCATGGAGAGAGGAGTTAGATCTTGATGCCACTGCTGAACCTGACGCAAGCAGTCAGCTATGAGTTACCAACCATTTTCAGCAGTTGTGCGTCTGTTACTTGATGTTAAGTTTAACACATTTTAATTAGCACTAACATTTGAATGGGTTCACTTGTGTCTATATATAGTTCACAATTCCAAGAAAGATAATCGCGTCCGAAGCAGGAAATTAAACTCGGAGCTATAAGAGTTAATGGACATGTTTGTGTTAAGTGTTTATCTAGTCTTGCCTATCTCCTTTGTTAGTAATTGTTATCTTCACGCTGATTGTTAATATAAATATGGTAACACAAGATTTGCTTAGAAATAGTATCTTGTTATTCTTTCGACAATTTGTTTAATAATTAAAGGGGACAAAATGTTAATGTAAATACCGTGCGTTATCTACAGGGTGAACCAAAAGTAGATGGACAGTAAATGATAATATTTATTTTATGGTGTATGTGTTGTATCATATACAATTATCAGTGCTCTTGTATTGTGTTATTGTATACAATCAAATGTAATTGTAATGTAATAATTGTTTATCAAAATGCGATTGTAATGTAACACTTTTTTTAATGAAAAACGTAATTGTAATGTATAAATTGTTTATCAAAAATGTAATTACAATGTAATAATTGTTTATCAAACTGTAATTGTAATGTGATAACTGTTTATCAAAAATGTAACTGTAATGTAATAATTGTTTATCAAAAATATAATTGCAATGAAATAATTGTTTACGAAAATGCAATTGTAATGTAATAATTGTTTACAAAAAAAGGAAATGTAACTGTAATGTAATAATTCTTAATCAATAATGTAATTGTATTAGCCAATATAGTGTGCAAAGTATGCTTGTATATGTAATCTTAAAAAAAAAATCTTACTTTTACTGTCCCCCCTTCTTTTGTTCACCCTGTACATTTACATTGAAAGAATGAGCTCTATTTGTAAGGTAACATAGTGTATGGCATGGGTTCGAATCCCGGTTCGGGCTGCTTATTTTTCTCTATAAGGCGCCTAGATGTCTGAGTGGATAGTGCGTTCACTTCCTGATTTGAAGGGTCCAGGTTCAATTCTCAGAATTACTGGATTAAAAAAAAAAAAAAAAAAATTCGAATCGACAAAATTCCGGGGTTCACTCAGCATTTAAAAATGGGTACCAGAGATTTGTCTGGGAAGCAAGGCGGGACTGATGATACCCACCACATCGCTCAAAAAAACGTGGTGTCTATATCGTGGGGTGGTGGTGGGGGGGGGGAGAGATGGTCATTAACACCATATTTGTAACACACGCCTAGCAAGGGAACCATTACTTTACTTTACTTTACTTTATTTTTTACTTTACTTTACTTTACTTTTTACTTTACTTTACTTTACTTTACTTTACTTTTTACTTTACTTTACTTTTTACTTTACTTTACTTTACTTTTTTACTTTACTTTACTTTACATAAAATGATACCAAAATAAGGATATCAAAAGCAAGAGGAGCATTTGCTGCACTGGGAAACATATGGAAGTCCAAAGAAATTAGGTTAAATACTCAAATAAAAATTGTCCACTGCAATGTTAAGTCAGTCTTATTATATGGCTGTGAAACATGGAGAACAACTACTTTACGGCGGATTAAATGGTGTAACACGTTGGTAATCACATTCTCTTCACCTCCCAAGTTGTTCCCACTCCTCAATCCTTCTTAATTTATTCATCTTTTATTCTGTTTTATGATCCTTCTTTCTTTTCTGTCTTTTTTTTTCTACTCCCATCTTTCTATACAATTTTATTTTCTGATCAATTCTTCTCTCATTCTCTATTTATTATTTTCTTTACCTCCTGTCGTGGACAAATATGGTTCACATAGGTCTATCAAGATGTGGAGCGAATCTTTACTTTTATTTTATCTATTGTTCTCTATTGTTTCTGGATTTTCCCGATTCCTGTAATATTACGCTTTCCTGGAAACTTGGGTCATAACTGGAAACCCCCTAAATACAAAGCATTGACATCAAGCAGTGATGATGACAAAAAGTGAACCCAGTTGAGGGAGTGATCCCACCCTTCAGCTTCTATACGTATAATGCAGTTAACTGTTCAGTTTCTCAACATTCAAGTCATTTTTTAAACTGATTGAATGCCTCTTTAAGGGGAATATGTTCGCAAATTGGAAATTTATTTATTCATTTTTTAATATATTTTTTTCTGCACAATGATAGAGGAAATACTCCAATGTTAAGTCAGTCCTACTGTATGGCTGTGAAACATGGAGAACCAACACAAATTACAATCATGAAGGTACAGACCTTCATTAATGGATGCTTGCGCAGAATAAAAGGATGGAAATGGCAGGACAAATTCCCTAACATAGAATTATGGAAATGTACCAGTTAAATACCAGTGGATACAGAGATATAGCGAAGACGATGGCGCTGGATAAGACACAGACTGCGGAAGCCAGCTGAGAGAATTACACAACATGCACTTTAATGGAATCCCAAGGAAAAAGACAAAGAGGAAGACAAAACTATTATTGGAGAAGACAGATGGAAGCAGAGATGAAGATGATGGGTAATACATGGAATTAACTTAAAAGAATGACAAGAAACAGAACGGCTTGGAAAGTGTTTGTTGAAGACCTATGCTCCACTGGGAGTTGAATGGTAGAAGAAAGAAGAAGATTGTGTCCTAACGCTTACTGTCAGTACATTATGATATAAAAGCTAAACAGAATATTAACGCTTACTGTCAGTACATTATGATATAAAAGCTAAACAGAATATTAACGCTTACTGTCAGTACATTATGATATAAAAGCTAAACAGAATATTAACGCTTACTGTCAGTACATTATGATATAAAAGCTAAACAGAATATTAACGCTTACTGTCAGTACATTATGATATAAAAGCTAAACAGAATATTAACGCTTACTGTCAGTACATTATGATATAAAAGCTAAACAGAATATTAACGCTTACTGTCAGTACATTATGATATAAAAGCTAAACAGAATATTAACGCTTACTGTCAGTACATTATGATATAAAAGCTAAACAGAATATTAACGCTTACTGTCAGTACATTATGATATAAAAGCTAAACAGAATATTAACGCTTACTGTCAGTACATTATGATATAAAAGCTAAACAGAATATTAACGCTTACTGTCAGTACATTATGATATAAAAGCTAAACAGAATATTAACGCTTACTGTCAGTACATTATGATATAAAAGCTAAACAGAATATTAACGCTTACTGTCAGTACATTATGATATAAAAGCTAAACAGAATATTAACGCTTACTGTCAGTACATTATGATATAAAAGCTAAACAGAATATTAACGCTTACTGTCAGTACATTATGATATAAAAGCTAAACAGAATATTAACGCTTACTGTCAGTACATTATGATATAAAAGCTAAACAGAATATTAACGCTTACTGTCAGTACATTATGATATAAAAGCTAAACAGAATATTAACGCTTACTGTCAGTACATTATGATATAAAAGCTAAACAGAATATTAACGCTTACTGTCAGTACATTATGATATAAAAGCTAAACAGAATATTAACGCTTACTGTCAGTACATTATGATATAAAAGCTAAACAGAATATTAACGCTTACTGTCAGTACATTATGATATAAAAGCTAAACAGAATATTAACGCTTACTGTCAGTACATTATGATATAAAAGCTAAACAGAATATTAACACTTACTGTCAGTAAATTATGATATAAAAGCTAAACAGAATATTAACGCTTACTGTCAGTACATTATGATATAAAAGCTAAACATAATATTAACGCTTACTGTCAGTACATTATGATATAAAAGCTAAACAGAATATTAACGCTTACTGTCAGTACATTATGATATAAAAGCTAAACAGAATATTAACGCTTACTGTCAGTACATTATGATATAAAAGCTAAACAGAATATTAACGCTTACTGTCAGTACATTATGATATAAAAGCTAAACAGAATATTAACGCTTACTGTCAGTACATTATGATATAAAAGCTAAACAGAATATTAACGCTTACTGTCAGTACATTATGATATAAAAGCTTAACAGAATATTAACGCTTACTGTCAGTACATTATGATATAAAAGCTAAACAGAATATTAACGCTTACTGTCAGTACATTATGATATAAAAGCTAAACAGAATATTAACGCTTACTGTCAGTACATTATGATATAAAAGCTAAACAGAATATTAACGCTTACTGTCAGTACATTATGATATAAAAGCTAAACAGAATATTAACGCTTACTGTCAGTACATTATGATATAAAAGCTAAACAGAATATTAACGCTTACTGTCAGTACATTATGATATAAAAGCTAAACAGAATATTAACGCTTACTGTCAGTACATTATGATATAAAAGCTAAACAGAATATTAACGCTTACTGTCAGTACATTATGATATAAAAGCTAAACAGAATATTAACAATTACTGTCAGTACATTATGATATAAAAGCTAAACAGAATATTAACAATTACTGATCATCATCATGCGCCATACCGGTTGGCGTAGGCATCATGTCCTTCCACAATTCTCTATCCACAGTAAATCGTATCAATTCTTAGGTTGACTGTTTTCCGCGTCATGACACCAAGCTATCCAATATGTTCTTTCTTTACCGTCCGCGATCTCTCTTTCCCTGTATTTTACCAGTTGTAACCAAGTATTCCAACTTCCATTTTTTCATAATGAGCCCGACAAATTTTGATTGTTTCTTTCTGATGTTTTTTTTCCAAGCTCAATTTTTGTGTTGGCCTCTTTGGGAATTTCCTCGTCGGTCTTTTTAGCTGTCCAGGAGAATCTCAACATTCTTCTGAGAAATCCCATCTCTGTGGCCTCGTCAAACATTTACCGAAACGTCACACAGTATTCCACTTACCAGAAGCCACGGCAGTTTTGTCGGCGTTGTCGTCATCTTGTCCAGAAGGTGACGGTCTCTCCGCCGATTCAACTTTGAGCAGACTGTAGTCCGTGGCTGTCTTGTCACCACAAAACGATGACGTTGTCGCGGCAGAGATGCTGCCGTGGACGGGGTGTGGCAACGGTGTTGTTGTAGTTTTGGTGTAGATGTTGCTGTTCGGGAGGCTCTGTAAGTTGTCAGTCCTGTCTGGACTGCTTACAGCAAGTTCATCATCTGGAAATGAAGAACACAAGTTGACAGATACATACAACAATAGGTGGAGTATACAAAAATAGGTGGAGTATACATCAATAGGTGGTGTATACAAAAATAGGTGGAGTATACAACAATAGGTGGTGTATACAACAATGGTTGGTGTATACAACAATAGGTGGAGTATTCAACAATAGGTGGAGTATACAACAATAGGTGGAGTATACAAAAATAGGTGGAGTATACATCAATAGGTGGTGTATACAAAAATAGGTGGAGTATACAACAATAGGTGGTGTATACAACAATGGGTGGTGTATACAACAATAGGTGGAGTATACAACAATAGGTGGAGTATACAAAAATAGGTGGAGTATACATCAATAGGTGGAGTATACATCAATAGGTGGTGTATACAACAATAGGTGGAGTATACAACAATGGGTGGTGTATACAACAATGGGTGGTTTATGCAACAATGGGTGGTGTATACAACAATAGATAGTGTATACAACAATAGGCGGTGTATACAACAATGGGTGGTGTATACAACAATGGGTGGTTTATGCAACAATGGGTGGTGTATACAACAATAGGTGGTGTATACAACAATAGGCGGTGTATTCAACAATAGGTGGTGTATACAACAATAGGTGGTGTATACAACAATAGGTGGTGTATACAACAATAGGTGGTGTATACAACAATAGGTGATGCATACAACAGTAGGTGGTGTATACAACAATAGGTGGTATATAAAAAATAGGTGGTGTATACAACAATAGGTGATGCATACAACAGTAGGTGGTGTATACAACAATAGGTGGTATATAAAAAATAGGTGATATATACAACAATAGGAGGTATGTACACCAATAGGTGGTATGTACAACAATAGGAGGTGTATACAACAATAGTTGGTGTATCAATAATTGTGGTGTATACTACTACTGTCCGTGATCCACATCTACTGATCACAATTGGCTCTATATAGCACCGATTATCTCTCCTTACTTAACTCTATTGACACTGACTTGTAAAAGAGATTTTTAATTTTCTTACACGCGCTTACTTTAGCCTGCTCTATTCTGCTGTTTATTTTTGAGGTGCATCTTTCTCCTTATTTTACTAATTCGTGGACAGAACGTTTTGTTCCGGGATTATTTTCGCAGTCTCTAATTTTCGCAATAACTGTCAGCAAGGCATCAGTTGTTTGTAGTCAGAGAAAGATAGTCTCGAATGAAAACAAGCTTAATTTGGAAAGAAAGCAACGTTAGTAGTTGTCTAACCAAGCAAATATTACATTCTCACATTCTTGTGAGAATTGTTCACTAGGCAAATATCAAGGTATCATTTTCGTGTGAGAATTTCTCGCCACGCATTTATCAAGTTCTTATTCTCTTGTGAGAATGTTCCGCCAGGATGAACATTCTTCTTCATAATATCTTTCTACTTTAACTGCTTGGTTTCATATAACAACCGGTGATTACAAAGTGATCGCAGATATAACACACATACTACTGAGAAGTTGTCATAAAGTTATAGCGTACATTTAACAAGGGAGCCGCGATAGCTCAATGGTTAGTGAACTGGACTACAAAGGACAAGAGTTAGGGTTCGATCCCAAATGGGTACCTGATTTTTATTCTGTGGAAAGTAAAGCGGCACGGGCGTAATACCGACCACATTACACCAAAAATCATGTGCTGAAGGTCTGTAAAATGTATGGTCACTAACACCATATTGCCTATACGCCACTTGGCGTGACGGGGGTACTTTACGATTTTTAACACATATAAGAAACATACCACTGAGCAGTTTTCATAAGGTGATAGAACAAGACTATCCGATGACATTCAACATTTGGGCTGCGAGAGTTCAGTGGTTAGAGAACTAGACATTTCAGAAGAAGAGATCAGGTTCGATCCTGATCGACGGCTTCCAGGTTCACCCAACCTTATATGGGTACCAGATATTTTTTGGGGAAAGAAAAGCTGCACTGGCGTAATATTGGCCACATTACCCGAAAAATAATGCGCGATTTTTTTCTACAAAAATATGGGTATTAATACCATAGTCCTTAAATGTGACGTGGTGTGGAAAAAAAGGGTGGGGGGGGGCATTATTTCCTTAGTGGCCTCGGTGGCTGAGTGGTTAGTGTGTTCGCTTCCTGGTGGTTGAGTGGTTAGTGTGTTCGCTTCCTGGTGGCTGAGTGGTTAATGTGTTCGCTTCCTGGTGGCTGAGTGGTTAGTGTGTTCGCTTCCTGGTGGCTGAGTGGTTAGTGTGTTCGCTTCCTGGTGGCTGAGTGGTTAGTGTGTTCGCTTCCTGGTGGCTGAGTGGTTAGTGTGTTCGCTTCCTGGTGGCTGAGTGGTTAGTGTGTTCGCTTCCTGGTGGCTGAGTGGTTAGTGTGTTCGCTTCCTGGTGGCTGAGTGGTTAGTGTGTTCGCTTCCTGGTGGCTGAGTGGTTAGTGTGTTCGCTTCCTGGTGGCTGAGTGATTAGTGTGTTCGCTTCCTGGTGGCTGAGTGGTTAGTGTGTTCGCTTCCTGGTGGCTGAGTGGTTAGTGTGCTCGCTTCCTGGTGGCTGAGTGGTTAATGTGTTCGCTTCCTGGTGGCTGAGTGGTTAGTGTGTTCGCTTCCTGGTGGCTGAGTGGTTAATGTGTTCGCTTCCTGGTGGCTGAGTGGTTAGTGTGTTCGCTTCCTGGTGGCTGAGTGGTTAGTGTGTTCGCTTCCTGGTGGCTGAGTGATTAGTGTGTTCGCTTCCTGGTGGCTGAGTGGTTAATGTGTTCGCTTCCTGGTGGCTGAGTGATTAGTGTGTTCGCTTCCTGGTGGCTGAGTGGTTAATGTGTTCGCTTCCTGGTGGCTGAGTGGTTAGTGTGTTCGCTTCCTGGTGGCTGAGTGGTTAGTGTGTTCGCTTCCTGATCAGAAACGTCTTGGTTCGATTTCGGGCTCGAGATTCACACAGCTTCTAAAAATGTGTACCGGATATTTTTTTGGGGAAGTAAAGGAGGCCTGGCGTGATACCGACCACCTCGCATACAAAATGTTTCATGCTCATGGAAAAGTAGGGTCACTATCATTATATTCCCCATACGCCTAGCAAGGCGCGAAGAGAACCTTTACTTTACAAAAGCTGGTCCAATGGAGACAATGGAGTTACAATAACAGATAGCCTTTGAATGAGAAGAAGGTATAATCTAAGCATGTTCATAATGTTTCCGGTTCCGGTCCAAGATGGTGGTTGTTTTTTTTTTTATCATCTTGCTATGGACGACTGATTGGTGACATAACAAGCCGCGATCGTGAAAACATGCATTTATATCGAATCAGAAATCTCGACTCTTAAAATGAAAACAAACAGTGAAGCGAGAAGCAGCAACAGCAGGCATCATCTCCCTTACCGAGCTGAGAAACTCACTCAGAACAGGGATGTGTGGTGAGATACAAAGCGCGTCATGAATAAAGCCCGACAACTAATACCAAAGATCGTACGACATGGCAAGTCTATTTATTATTTGTGCCCATGTGTTACTTTCAGCAGGGTAGGACAATAGATAGATATATATGTTCATGATATGGTTAGTTATCATACGAAGAAAACTGAAAGTGTAGCCTCGTTTCTACATCCATCTGCCACAATAATTCCCCACCCACAAACATATACATACACACATACACACACGCGCGTGTCCGCGCATATGACAACTAAACAAGACAGCCAAAGACATTTTTTAAATGAAGGAAAACGGGGGGGGGGGGGGGGCAACGAAGCGTCACTGACTGGTGCTATTGAGTGGCAGATTAATATAAGTGGTTTGTTGTTTGTTGCTAGCGATTAAGTTTGTGTTAAGTTTGAAATTATTATAATTGATTGTGTGTTAACTGGAGTGTAGGTACAGGCATGCATCTTTTACCGAGCACACGGTCGAGTTTCCGCACGTGTGGCGTGAGTCGTGGGTGCGGCTGAGGGATGGAAAAACGAGGCGAAACTGGAAGAATATTAAAGTGGAGGTATGAGGTAGATTGAGGGGGGTGCTTGGTTGGAAACAGTTGCAGATTTAAGAAAAAAAAAAGGCTGAAAAATGGGGGGGGGGGGGGGGGCGGCGGGAGGAAACACAAAGAAAAATGGAGAAAAAACTAGACGATGAGACAAACTAAAAGAGACAGGAGAAACAAAACAGAGGAGTCAGAACCGGAGCTTTAAACATACAAATGATACACAAAGCGAACATGGAAGTTGGTATTAATAAATAATTATCACTTTAATCAAATACCATTCCCGCTGGCGTAGAACTCACGTCTCTCCATAACTTTCACAGTTTTTATCATTTCTGCTATTGACTTCCCTATCATGTCATTATGTTATATGGTATGTAATATAACTTATATACTATGGTATGTAAATAAAAAGTATATAACACGCGCAGTACACGTTGGATGAAATTAAATGAGAGAGAGAGAGAGAGAGAGAGAGAGAGAGAGAGAGAGAGATAATGTGTGAGTGAAATATATGTTGGCGGAGTGGGTTGGGATATAAAATGCATGTATGAGAGCGCATATGTCCATGCTATGAAGAAAGAACAAAGGACTGATTATGCATATGGGTAAAAACAGATGCGAAAGGCGGAAGAATAGGCGCACAGGGAGGATACAGGTGCAAGAACACAGGAGTTTGTACAGGTGTGACATAGCACAGCAATGGGAATTATAATGTTACGACTCATAACTGGTGTCAGGTTTAGTCAACAGGAGCTGATCAAAGTTGTCATTTACACTTCCGGTATACCTCTTAAAGCATGTTAGCTAATCTGGCCTCATGAGTAGGAATTGAAGAGAGAAGGGAAAACACGTTACACTAAAATATGCTGAAGTCGGATGTTTTGGGCCGACGACAATTAAGTAGTGAAGCAAATGAATGGACAAACGCAGAAGAAGATATATATACCCTTTGTTCATGTCCGAAAGATAAAACACAACATAATGAGCCTACAATAAACACTGAGAGAATACTCTTCCCATGTGTCGATTAAAAAAAATGGATTGGTGGAATATTAGACACACAAGAAAGGTAGCAGGAGAGGCCGACAGAAGAAAAAAAGTCCGCGAATTATATATCCCCTTGACGCTGAAAAGCATATGAAGAAGGAAAGAAGAAGAAGATGCGAAGAAGAGAAAGAAGATGCGAAGAAGCAGCAGAAAAAGAAGAAGAAAAAGAAGCAAAAAAAAGAAGAAGTGGCAGAAAAAGAAGCAGCAGAAAAAGAAGAAGAAGCAGAAGCAGAAAAATAAGAAGTAGAAAAAGAAGAAGCAGAAAAAAAGAAGAAGAAGAAAAATAAGAAGCAGAAAAAGAAGAAGCAGAAAAATAAGAAGAAGAAGCAGAAAAATAAGAAGAAGAAGCAGAAAAATAAGAAGAAGAAGAAAAATAAGAAGCAGAAAAAGAAGAAGCAGAAAATAAGAAGAAGAAGCAGAAAATAAGAAGAAGAAGCAGAAAAATAAGAAGAAGCAGAAAAATAAGAAGCAGAAAAATAAGAAGCAGAAAAAGAAGAAGCAGAAAAATAAGAAGCAAAAAGAAGAAGCAGAAAATAAGAAGAAGAAGAAGCAGAAAAAGAAGAAGAAGCAGCAAAAGAAAAGCAAAGCAGAAAAAGAAGAAGAAGAAGAAAAACCTGGTAAACCAGAAAAGATAACATCCGAGAGGCGCTACAAAACCAACAACAGGCAATGGTTGAGGCTGCCAGAAGAGCAAGGCCTAGAGCTTTCTATCTCCACATCCGATTGGGTATAAGAGGAAGTGAAATGAGAGTCCATGTCTTATACTGCTATTTCCAGCTGCCGACATTACCTCACTGCTATACACAAGTATATTTCCTATTTAATCTCATACTGCTATTCTTCCTCTGTTTTCATTTTAATTAAAATCCCCCCCCCCCAAAAAAAAAATAAATAAATAAATAAAATAAATAAATAAATAATAATAATAATAATAACAAATAAATAAATAAGAATTAAAAATTAAATATAAAATATTCTGAACTTTCCTCAAGCTATTTTTAGTTATTTATTACGCCCTTAATTACGTTTGGTGTCATGGCATGGGGAAAAATAGCCAACAGAATTTATACGATGGAAGGACATGATCGCCTACGCCAACCGGCACTGCACGTGATGATGATGATTACGCCCTATCTGTGCCAATTCTTTCTCACCAGTTCTCCCAGTACAGAAATGCTGATTACATGACTTCGTGTTTACTGCATTCAGTGCAGTCTCACAGGTGCCAAACCCTTCAAATTAAACGACGTGAATTAAGCACATAATATATTAAACACAGCTTCAGTATCAACAACAGAAGAAAAAAAAAACCACTTTATAAATCCACTTCATGGAAGTCCACTGTTCTAAAAACCTATCTGGAACGAAGCACAACAACTTTCACGCAATCTGGATCGGCTACAAAAACATGAAACATTCCGTGTGTAGCAAGACGTTATAATGATAATTTTTATTTAGTAACCTTTTAAACGAAATTTTTTTTAAACGGATTTCAGCACACACACACACACATACACAGTCACGCCTGTGTTGAGCACAAAATGTCGTCTCCCGCAATTACTGCTGTGTTTGAATATGTATAGATCGTAGACAAACGATAGAACGTCCCAGGTAGGTTGATTACGAATTATCTAATAAGCGCAGTTTTAATTGTTTCCGCTGGTGTATGTTCAGTATACGTGTAAGCATGGGCAGAGACGAAAGGGGGGGGGGGGGGGTTATGAGTGAAGACTGGGTACTTTAGGAAGGGGGGCAGGATATGAGTGAAGACTGGGTACTTTAGGAAGGGGGGCAGGATATGAGTGAAGACTGGGTACTTTAGGAAGGGGGGCAGGGTATGAGTGAAGACTGGGTACTTTAGGAAGGGGGGCAGGTATGAGTGAAGAAGGAACTGGGTAGGAAGGGGGGCAGGGTATGAGTGAAGACTGGGTACTTTAGGAAGGGGGGCAGGATATGAGTGAAGACTGGGTACTTTAGGAAGGGGGGCAGGATATGAGTGAAGACTGGGTACTTTAGGAAGGGGGGCAGGATATGAGTGAAGACTGGGTACTTTAGGAAGGGGGCAGGATATGAGTGAAGACTGGTTACTTTAGGAAGGGGGGCAGGATATGAGTGAAGACTGGGTACTTTAGGAGGGGGGCAGGATATGAGTGAAGACTGGGTACTTTAGGAAGGGGGGCAGGATATGAGTGAAGACTGGGTACTTTAGGAAGGGGGGCAGGATATGAGTGAAGACTGGGTACTTTAGGAAGGGGGGGCAGGATATGAGTGAAGACTGGGTACTTTAGGAAGGGGGGCAGGATATGAGTGAAGACTGGTTACTTTAGGAAGGGGGGCAGGATATGAGTGAAGACTGGGTACTTTAGGAAGGGGGGCAGGATATGAGTGTAGACTGGGTACTTTAGGAAGGGGGGCAGATATGAGGGGGACTGGGGGGAAGGGGGGCGGAACAGTGTAGACTGGATATTTTAGGAAGGGGCGGACAACAGTGTAGACTGGATATTTTAGGAAGGGGGGCGGACAACAGTGTAGACTGGGTATTTTTAGGAAGGGGGGGGAGCAGGGGGGGGGGGCGAACAGTGTAGACTGGGTATTTTAGGAAGGGGGGAGCAGGGGGGGGGGCGAACAGTGTAGCCTGGGTATTTTAGGAAGGGGCACGGACAAGAGTGTAGACTGGGTATTTTAGGAAGGGGGGGGGGCGGGGGGCGAACATTGTAGACTGAGTATTTTAGGAAGGGAGACGGACAAGAGTGTAGACTGGGTATTTTAGGAAGGGGGGGACAGGAGGGGCGAATTTTAGTTTATACCTAAAATAACTGGGTATTTTAGGAAGAGGGACGGACAACAGTGTAGACCTAGTATTTATAGAAGGGGGAGGGGGAAGGGGCGAACAGTGTAGACTGGGTATTTTAGGAAGGGGGACGGACAACAGTGTAGAATGGGTATTTTTAGAAGTGGGGGGGGGGGGGCAGCAACAGTGTAGACTGTGTATTTTAGGAGGGGGGGATGGACAACAGTGTAGACTGGGTATTTTAGGAAGGAGGGGGGGCAGGAGGGGCGAACAGTGTAGACTGGTTTTTTAAGAAGAGGGGGCAGGAGGGCGAACAGTGTAGACTGGGTATTTTAGGAAGGGGGACGGACAACAGTGTAGACCGGGTATTATAGAAGGGGCAGGGGGAAAGGGCGAACAGCGTAGACTGGGTATTTTAGGAAGGGGGACGGACAACAGTGTAGACTGGGTATTTTAGGAAGGGGCATGAGCAAAAGTGGAGACTGTGTATTTTAGGAGGGGGGGGGTCGACAACAGTGTTAGACTGGTATTTTTAGAAGGGGGGGGTCGAGCAACAGTGTAGACTGTGTATTTTAGAAAGGGGGGGAGGGACAACAGTGTAGACTGAGTATTTTTAGAAGGGGAGGGGGCGAACAACAGTGTAGACTGGGTATTTTTTAGAAGGTGGGGGGCTAACAACAGTGAAGGACTGGGTATTTTTAGAAGGGAGGGGCGAACAACAGTGTAGACCGGGTATTTTTAGAGGGGGAGGGGCGAACAACAGTGTAGACCGGGTATTTTTAGAAAGGGGGGGGGCGAACAACAGTGTAGACTGGGTATTTTTAGAAGGGGGGGGGCGAAAACAACAGTGTAGACTGGGTATTTTTAGAGGGGGGGGGGGCGAACAACAGTGTAGACCGGGTATTTTTAGAAGAGGGAAGGCGGTAGAAGGAATTGTGAAATGGATAAGTAGATCATCATCCCAACGTTGTGCTACCATGCCAGACCTGGACCCTAGAGGCAAGAACAATAAGAAAAATAACCTCTACAGAGATGAAATGTGTTAGACGAATGACAGGAAACAGTCTGAGAGATAAGATCAGAAATGAAGAACTGAGAAAAAAGCTAGGAATAGTCCCCGCCATATAATATATAAAGAAACAACAGATAACTTGTTTGGTCACGTGACATGGCAGAAAGATCAAAACACAACACAACGAGCCTTCAACAAACGTGGCGAGAATACCAGACCCAAGAGTCGACCACGAAAAAGATGGGTCGACGGAATATTACAGCACTAGGAACATAACAGCAGCAGAGGCGAACAGAAGAGCAAAAGACCGCAAATTATTCTCCCCTCGACACTGAAAGGCAGATGAGGAAGGAAAGAAGAAGAAAAATAAGAAGGAGATGGGGAAGCGGGTTTTAGTTAACATTGTAGTTAAGGGTATGCTGCAGGGGAATGTAGGTTCAGAAATTTTTAGGCTGTAGAACTTGGGAAGGGTATATACAGCGGAACTAAAGGGTATAGACAGGGGAACTAAAGGTATAGACAAGGGAACTAACGGGTATAGACAGGGGAACTAAAGGGTATAGACGGGAACTAAAGGGTATAGACGGGAACTAAAGGGTATAGACGGGAACTAAAGGGTATAGACAGGGGAATTGAAGGGTGCACACGGCGGAATTAAAGTCTGTACGAATGGGAATTAAAGTCTGTACGAATGGGAATTAAAGTCTGTACGAATGGGAATTAAAGTCTGTACGAATGGGAATTAAAGGGTGCACACAGAGGAAATAAAGGGTGTATACGGGGGAATTAAAGGGTTTAAACAGGGGAATTAGTGGGTATAGACAGGGGAGTATTAAAGGGTATACACAAGGAATTAAAAGGTATACACGGGGGAATTAAAAGGTGTAGATATAGGGATTAAAGAGGCTCACAGAGGAATTAAATTGTATAGGCAGGGGAATTAAAAGATGTACACATGGAATTAAAGGGTATGGACAGGAGAATTAAAGAGTATACAGAAGGGAATTAAAGGGAGTACGCAGGGAATTAACACGTATCGACAGGATAATTAAACGGTATAGACAGGGGAATTAAAAGGTGTACATAGGGGAATTAAAGGTTTTTTGTTCATTAAAAAAAAAAGGTAAAGTACCCCCGTCACGCCAAGTGGCGTATAGGGAATATAGTGTTAGTGACCATAAATTTTACAGACCTTCGGCACATGATTTTTGAGGTAATGTGGTCGATATTACGCCCGTGCCGCTTCACATTCCCAGAAAAAAATCCGGTACCCATTTAAGGCTGGGTGAACCTGGAAGCCGTCGGTTTGGATCGAACCCTACCCTTGTCCTTTGTAGTCCAGTTCACTAACCACTGAGCTATCGCGGCTCCCAGTTTGTTCATAGGGAAATTAAAAAGTGTACAGAGGAGAATTAAAGAGTGTACAGAGGGAAATTAAAGAATGTACAGAGGGAATTTAAGAGTGTACAGAGGGGAATTAAAGAATGTACAGAGGGGAATTAAAGAGTGTACAGAGGGAAATAAAAAGTGTACAGAGGAGAATTAAAGAGTGTACAGAGGGAAATTAAAGAATGTACAGAGGGAAATTAAAAAGTGTACAGAGGAGAATTAAAGAGTGTACAGAGGGGAATTAAAGAGTGTACAGAGGGGAATTAAAGAGTGTACAGAGGGGAATTAAAGAATGTACAGAGGGGAATTAAAGAGTGTACAGAGGGGAATTAAAGAGTGTACAGAGGGGAATTAAAGAGTGTACAGAGGGGAATTAAAGAGTGTACAGAGGGGAATTAAAGAATGTACAGAGGGGAATTACAGAGTGTACAGAGGGGAATTAAAGAGTGTACAGAGGGGA
Organism: Megaustenia siamemsis; assembly: GCA_032433765.1. Lineage (NCBI taxonomy): Eukaryota > Metazoa > Mollusca > Gastropoda > Stylommatophora > Ariophantidae > Megaustenia > Megaustenia siamemsis. Next base: position 71,668,831 of record JAVIAB010000106.1, on the reverse strand, counting down.
ATTACAGAGTGTACAGAGGGGAATTAAAGAGTGTACAGAGGGGAATTAAAGAATGTACAGAGGGGAATTACAGAGTGTACAGAGGGGAATTAAAGAGTGTACAGAGGGGAATTAAAGAGTGTACAGAGGGGAATTAAAGAGTGTACAGAGGGGAATTAAAGAGTGTACAGAGGGGAATTAAAGAGTGTACAGAGGGGAATTAAAGAGTGTACAGAGGGGAATTAAAGAATGTACAGAGTGGAATTACAGAGTGTACAGAGGGGAATTAAAGAGTGTACAGAGGGGAATTAAAGAATGTACAGAGGGGAATTACAGAGTGTACAGAGGGGAATTAAAGGGAGTACACAAGGGAATTAATATGTATCGACAGGGGAATTAAACGGTCTAGACCGGGAATTGAAGGGTATTTTGAGTGCTAAAGATCCTTTTCATTATAACAAACATAAAGATATAGACACATTTTAATCAAATACTAACAGTTCTTCGCACAACTCTTACTTTTACTGACGCTACATTACTTTTACTAACTCTACATTACTTTTACTAACACTATATTACTTTTACTAACACTATATTACTTTTATATTTTATCTTATTACAGATGTACAAAAGAGGCCAGATGCAGAATGGCTCAGGCAAAAGCAGCTTTCCAAAAAATGAGGAAGATACTATGCAATCCATTTTTGACAATAGAAACAAGAAAAAGAGTTCTTAAATGTTATGTGTAGCCAGTCTTAACATATGAATACGAATCATAGACAATAGGACAACAGACAAGAAAATCACTGGAGTCTGTAGAAATGTGGTTTTACAGAAGAATGTGAGAGTACCATGGACAGCTAAGAAGAGTAATGAAGATGTTGTGAGAGAGGTCAAAGCAAAAAGAGAGCTAATTTCCAATATTAGGAAAAAAACAATCATAATTTGTTTGGCCATGTAATGAGAAGAGAACAACTGGAATATATTGTAACAACTGGAAAAAATTGAGGGACGAAGAGATAGAGGGAAGCAAAGAAAAAAAATAACAGACAGCTTAAGAGAATGGCTTGGCAGGCGGTCAACAACAGAAATGATAATAGCTGTCGAGATCGAAAGTTGTGGAGAGACATGATCACCTACGCCAGCAGGCCCGGTACTTGATGATGATGATGATATTACTTTTACTAACACTATATTACTTTTACTAACACTATGTTACCTTTACCAATACTCCCTCGGTAGCCTAGTTGGGAAAACCACCCGACTAGACTACCGACGTTCGGACAACCCGTGTTCGCTTCCCGCTGGGAGCCGTGTGAATTGTACTCGTGGTTGGGAAAAAAAATACCCCCATGGTCGACCCAGCCGTTGGCAGAAATGGGTACCAGGGTATTGTCCTGGGAAGGTGAGGAATGTCGCCTCGCATCTGAGTTTCGATGCTTGAGGCGACACTATACAGAAATCTTCGAACATTTCTGGATAGGCGGCCGAGCACATATGGGTGTAAACTCGCGTGCTAAGACACCGGTTCAAGTCTTGTACTTTACCTTGATTACTTTTACTAATACTATATTACGTTTACCAACACTTTATTACTTTTACTAATACTATATTACTTTTTTTTTCTTTTACAAATGTTATATTAGTTCTCAAATAATAAGAGCAGTAGAGACCAACAATGTTGGGAGTTCCCTGGGCAGTCAAACAGACCAAGGGGCTCCTTAACAATATCAGAAAGAAACAATTGACAGTTTAGTTTGAAAGCACATCATGAGAGAAAGGAAATTTGGAATACTTGGTTACAACTAGCACAATAGAGGGAAAGAGAGATCGCAGACGACAAAGATAGAAGATATTAGAGTTTTGTTTTGTGACATGGAAAGAGAGTCAACAACAGAATTGATACGATGCACTGTAGACAAAGAATCGAGAAAGAACAAGGTCATCTACGCCAAACGGTACGGCACATGATAATTATATTACTTCTACTAATGCCACTGCTGTTAATATTATTACTTATTCTAAGGTTAAATTACTTTCAAAAACACTATATTACTTCTTTTCATACTAACACTCATTATTTCTATTTATACTAACGATGCTAACACTTGCATTACTTTAACATGCAAAATAACAAACACTGATGTCGTCGCCCCGACCACTAACTACTGCGCCCCTGAAGTATTAATTACTGCGCCCCTGGACGTTTGATGACTATCGGTTATGATTACGTGCGCCCTGACACCAGCTGTCGCATCACTGCTAGCCTCTAGGTGAGCTTTCCAGTCGATACAGGCAGACCACAAATGGGATTCTATATGTTAATCATTGCGTCTAACCCTAGCAATAATGGTCTCTGTTTATAAACTGTAATTAATACGGAGTGTCATACACACAGTAATTCAGTGACTCGTATCATTCTGTATTTCCATTTTGTATTTTACAGCACAGCTATGTGTCGAGACTGAGGTCGAGGGCTCATGAAATTATGCAACTCGATTTTTTCCCCCCTTTTATGTCAATACATGAAAGGTAAATGTTTATTGTAATCGTTAATATTAACAACGTGCAGATATTCAAAGAAATTGTTTCAGACATCAAGGAAAGATATTTAATTAAAACAAACTAGTCATGGATATTTCTTCAAGATAGTTTAATAGGGATAGATTTACGTTTGAAAATAGCATCAACACTATGAAAATGAGGAATCAGATAATCCATTTCACATACATACAGACTAAAGAATCTCTTGATAGAAGGCAACTACAACACACTGCGGAGTGACAGCTGTGTACACATCATTATGAAATTATTGAACGTCATATTTTTAGACTAATCATTATATAATTGTGAGCATCATATTTCTACACACATCAATATTACATTATCGAACATCAACTTTTTATGCACATCAATATTGAATTATTGAACATCATATTTTTATACACATCATTATCACGGAACAGTTAACCATCGTCGTCTTTTTTTTTAAACCTCTTTAATGAACTAACAAGCATCACTCTAGACTCTCCAGTAATAAATTACAATAAAATGTAACTCTTTCTCTGGGACCAGATAAATGAAACTGCCATAATGAAATAAAGTATTAACTCACGAAACACTGCCAGACACAACATATCATAGGGCCAGAAGGCAAATGCTGCGGATCAATAACTCGATCAAACAGTAACTACAGATAAGCCTGGACATACTAGCTATCAAATCGCCGAGAACGTGTTGAATTTCAATTATTAGCATGAACGATAAGAGTGGTCATCCAGCAGGCGATAGACTGAATGGGTTATCTTCTTTCCCTGGGTATCAACATGTTTCACTTATTTATTCCATTCTTTTTTTTTTTTTTTTTTTTTTTGAGGGGGAGTTTTAGGAGTAGTAGTAGTAGTAGTAGTGGAAATAGTTGTAGTAGGAGTAGTAGGGTAATTATTTTATTTTGGGACTTTTATTTGACAAATTTTATTTATTGTAGAAGAGGGGAAACCGTTCTTTAAGACATTTGTCTTTGTTGTCCTCAGAAGGACATCATTGGAAGTTGTATTCGGGATCGCTGAAACCGTGCTCCCCTTCAAACTGCACTTCCCAGTCGTTGTACTCTGTATCTGAATAGTAGTTTGTGTTTGTCCACCATTGGTGTTCGTTTGTGGAAATTCTTGTGCTGGTTGTGTGTCGTACTTTTGTGTTTCTTGGACTTTCTGTCTTCTAGGCTCGTCTTTGGAAAATGTGGATGTGGGCGTCTGGGTTTTTGTTCTGTGAATCTGCTGCTGTGTGTCATCCTTGATACTTGTACTGTTTCTTTTTGTTTAGAGTTACATTTCTTCTTTGTAGGTAGCGGGGCTGTGTCATTGACTGCTGGTGCTGCAGTAGTTGTATTTGGATCGATGGTCTGGACCGGTTTAGTAAGGACTGGTTCCTCGACTGTCTTGACTCTCAGGCTTGGTCTCTTGGGGCACCGGTTTTCCCAGTGTGAGTCGAGACCACAGTGAGAACATCTTGTTCTCCTGCCTGGAAGAGTAACGAAAATCTTGATTGTTTCCGTAATCTGTCCTTTAATTCTCAGATTTATATAGTGTGGTATCTGGACATGCGAAAATGGCCTGTACCAGAAGGTCCACTTGTCCGCTTGGTAAAGGTCTTTTTTCACCTGGGCTCTTTTTTCTCCGGTCATTTGTGATACAATTCCGTGAACTTGTTCGCATGTTATCGTTGGTGGCATCCATTGGATGCGCCTTCTAGATTGTTCCTTCTCTTGGTGGCTTATCACGATTGTCACCTTGGGATCTGTCAGTGTGATAGTTTTGTTTTCAAGCACTTGGTACTGTTTTTCATGTGCGAAGGGTTTCAGTGTGAAAAACCACTTCCTAGTGTCGCTAAAACGGTACATTGTGTTAATTCCGTTTAGGGTAACTCCGACGGGCCTATGAGTATGCTCGTCATCATGGATAATGTGATTTTTGCGACGTCTGGGCCGTCGATAGTGGCTATTAATGTCCCTTTCTCGTGCTTGTTTTTTAGATCTACCTCGTAGGTTTGGGCTGGCGGCTCGGGATGCATCTGATCTTGCTCTGTTCTCATTTTTGCGTCGGGGTTGTTCTGGACAACTTGAGTAGTTTGGCTCGCTTTCTTTGTTTCCTTTGGTGTCTTCTTTGGCATGGCTTGTTTCCTTTGAGACTGTATATTTTATTCTTGTATTGATCTCTAATTCATCTATTCGATTTTTCTGTTTGAGCATGTCCGTGGTTTAATTCATGGTTTCAGTTCACTTGGTTCTCATGACATCTGTGTCGATTTCCAGCCTTCTTCGCACCTTTACTCGAGACCTTGGGAGGCATTGTGTCTATAAGAAACAAGTATATTAACTTTAATATTGGGTACGTCTCGGCAGCAACTAATTTTCGTGATCACACTCAGGCGTCTACTAACGACTACTAGCCAGGTAGAAGCTCCTAGAAGGTAGAAGTATTTATTCCATTCTAGTTATAAAAGTTCTTCTTCCAATCACTTTAAACCAGCAAAAGCACGATGAAATATATTCACCTGATTTACTGTCTTAGCCAACGTCATTTCCTGCCACTCATTTCCTTCTCATCCACTTCTCTCATAAAAAAAAACATTGACATTTAGTCCAAATTATCTGAATTATTCATTCTGCTAAAATGAATTTTGTTGGTTGTTTTTTTATGAAGAAAAATTCATTATTTTACATTGCAAAGATGTAAGCATTTCTTTCTTTCCATCATTAAAAATGTCTCTCTATTCTCCCTTTAACGTAATAAATAACAGAGTGGCAGTTTTAGCTTTACAGCAATATTTATGTAATTAAATAAGGCCACAGTTTGTAGCCTGCTCTCATCTCTTACTTATGCGGTACCTATTTCCAATTTATTCTGATTTTTATATATTTGTATGTTATTTTCTTTCTTTAGTCTAAGATGAAGATCTTTCAGTCGAAACATTGGTTATTCATTTAGTTGTGTCTTGTTGGCAAAGCTAAAACATCCTAGTTATGTTATTGCATCTAATCCAGCGTCTTCGCCGCAGACCTACGCGGTGTTTCAAGCGTTATTAACCCCAATAATGCGGCGTTTGCTCGGTACAAACCACGATATCAACTCAAACGTTTACTGACAACGTGTCTCCGATAGCACACAGACATGAAGGATATAACTACATTACATCGATGAGTAATTAGCGAATGCAATTACACCCCCCACCCCCACTGATATTATACATAACGTTCTTCATTAAGAACAATAATTGTATGTGTGTGTGTGATTCTTTATAAAATAAAACAATTCCTTCCTTTCTTTCCCTTCCCTTCCCTCCCTCCCTTCATTCCTTCTTTCTTTCGTTCTTCATTTGTACCCGTTCGAGTGTCGAGGGAGATACAAAGTTATGGTTTGCGTCTTTTGGCGGCCTCAACCATTGTCAGTTAATGTTGTAGCATTTCTTTGATTTGTCTGTCCATCTTACTCTGGGTCTACACCTCAATCATTGTCAGTTAATGTTGTAGCATTTCTTTGATTTGTTTGTCCATCTTACTCTGGGTCTACACCTCAATCATTGTCAGTTAATGTTGTAGCATTTCTTTGATTTGTCTGTCCATCTTACTCTGGGTCTACACCTCAATCATTGTCAGTTAATGTTGTAGCATTTCTTTGATTTGTCTGTCCATCTTACTCTGGGTCTACACCTCAATCTTCTCCCTCCTCCTTTAATATATGCTTTGTATGGTAAAGAATTGGGAGCCGCGATAGCTCACTGGTTAGTGAACTGGACTACAAAGGACAAGAGGTAGGGCTCGATCCAATCGAGGTTCCAAACCAGCCTTTAATGGGTACCGGATTTTTTTCAGGGAAAGTAAAGCGGCACTGGCGTAACACCGACCACATTACCCCAAAATCATGTGCCGAAGGTCTGTACAACTTATGGTCACTAACACCATATTCCCTATATACCACTTGGCGTGACGGGGGTACTTTACTTTACTTTTTTATGGTAACGAATTAAAATCGTAAAATAGCAGGTATTGAAAAGAGGCCAATTACATGTGGTAAATAGAATTTGAGAAAATGAAACACATCTTATGTAACAAATCTATGTGTCAAAGGAATTGAGAAAGAGAGTTTATCTGTGATATATAGAGCTAATTCTGACCTATGAACGCGAGACCGTAAAAACACAAATGGAAAAAAACGATTAGAGGCCACAGAGATGGGATTTCTCAGAAGAAAGTTCCATGGACAGCTAAAAAGACCAATGAGGAAATTTTCTCAAAGAGGCCAGCACAAAAATGGAGCTCCCAAAACATCAGAAAGAAAAATTCAACATTTTGTTTTTGCCACATCATGAGAAGATGAAAGTTGGAATTCGTGATTAGAACTGGCAAAACACGGGGAAAGAGAGACCGCGGACAACAAAGAGAGAAGATGGTAGGTAGCTTGGTGTCATGGCATGGAAAACAGTCAACAGAATTTAAACGTTGCACTGTGGATAGAAGATTGTGGAAGGACATGATGCCTGACCCAACTGGTATGACATGATGATGACATGGTGATGATGATGTGTCATGTTCTATCGACATGTCAAACATCTTAGAGAGATGTTTGAGTACATCAATGAATGGACAGAAGAAACATCCGACAAACCAAGTAACTGGCGTACAAGAGGACACAGATCGTGACAATTCACGTACAGACAAACCAAGTAACTGGCGTACAGGAGGACACAGATCGTGAACAATTCACCGTACAGACAAACCAAGTAACTGGCGTACAAGAGGACACAGATCGTGAACAATTCACCGTACAGACAAACCAAGTAACTGGCGTACAAGAGGACACAGATCGTGAACAATTCACCGTACAGACAACCAAGTAACTGGCGTACAAGAGGACACAGATCGTGACAAGTACACAAACCAGTAACTGGCGTACAGAGGACACAGATCGTGAACAATTCACCGTACAGACAAACCAAGTAACTGGCGTACAAGAGGACACAGATCGTGAACAATTCACCGTACAGACAAACCAAGTAACTGGCGTACAAGAGGACACAGATCGTGAACAATTCACCGTACAGACAAACCAAGTAACTGGCGTACAGAGGACACAGATCGTGAACAATTCACGTACAGACAAACCAAGTAACTGGCGTACAAGAGGACACAGATCGTGAACAATTCACCGTACAGACAAACCAAGTAACTGGCGTACAAGAGGACACAGATCGTGAACAATTCACCGTACAGACAAACCAGTAACTGGCGTACAAGAGGACACAGATCGTGAACAATTCACCGTACAGACAAACCAAGTAACTGGCGTACAAGAGGACACAGATCGTGAACAATTCACCGTACAGACAAACCAAGTAACTGGCGTACAAGAGGACACAGATCGTGAACAATTCACCGTACAGACAAACCAAGTAACTGGCGTACAAGAGGACACAGATCGTGAACAATTCACCGTACAGACAAACCAAGTAACTGGCGTACAAGAGGACACAGATCGTGAACAATTCACCGTACAGACAAACCAAGTAACTGGCGTACAAGAGGACAAGATCGTGAACAATTCACCGTACAGACAAACCAAGTAACTGGCGTACAAGAGGACACAGATCGTGAACAATTCACCGTACAGACAAACCAAGTAACTGGCGTACAAGAGGACACAGATCGTGAACAATTCACCGTACAGACAAACCAAGTAACTGGCGTACAAGAGGACACAGATCGTGAACAATTCACCGTACAGACAAACCAAGTAACTGGCGTACAAGAGGACACAGATCGTGAACATTCACCGTACAGACAAACCATTAACTGGCGTACAAGAGGACACAGATCGTGAACAATTCACCGTACAGAACAACCAAGTACTGGCGTACAGAGGACACAGATCGTGAACATTCACCGTACAGACAAACCAAGTAACTGGCGTACAAGAGGACACAGATCGTGAACAATTCACCGTACAGACAACCAAAACGTTCCGTACAGAATTACTACATCAGAACATGTTTTATTATGAGTCTAAATTCAGAATTGCATCCATTTATCTGGTCTACTATATCAGAAATGAAGATGGACATGTGTATGTATTTATAATAAACAAGCAGAGAATTACTGGTTGACTTAATCTCTCATCTGTGAGATGGTTGACTTAATCTCATCTGTGAGATGGTTGAATTAATCTCATCTGTGAGATGGTTCACTTAATCTCATCTGTGAGATGGTTGACTTAATCTCATGTGTGAGATGGTTGACTTAATCTCTCTCATCTGTGAGATGGTTGACTTAATCTCTCTCATCTGTGAGATGGTTGACTTAATCTCATCTGTGAGATGGTTAACGTAATCCCCCTCATCTATGAGCTGGTTAATATAATCCTTCTCATCTGTGAAATGGTTGACTTAATCTCTCTCATCTGTGAGATGGTTGACTTAATCTCATCTGTGAGATGGTTGACGTAATCCCCCTCATCTATGAGCTGGTTAATATAGTCCTTCTCATCTGTGAAATGGTTGGCTTAATCTCTCTCATCTGTGAGATGGTTGACTTAATCTCTCTCATCTATGAGATGGTTGACTTAATCTCTCTCATCTGTGAGATGGTTGACGTAATCCCCCTCATCTATGAGCTGGTTAACATAATCCCTCTCATCTGTCAGCCGGTTGATTTAATCCCTCTCATCTGTCAGCCGGTTGATTTAATCCCTCTCATCTGTGAGCTGGTTAACATAATCCCTCTCTTCTGTGAGATGGTTGACTTAATCCCTCTCATCTGTGAGATGGTTGATTCAATCCCTCTCAACTATGAGCTGGTTAACATAATCCCTCTCATCTATGAGCTGGTTGACTTAATCCCTCTCATCTGTGAGCTGGTTGATTCAATCCCTCTCATCTGTGAGCTGGTTGATTCAATCCCTCTCATCTGTGAGCTGGTTGACTTAATCCTTCTCATCTGTGAGCTGGTTGATTCAATCCCTCTCATCTGTGAGCTGTTAAACATAATCCCTCTCATCTGTGAGCTGGTTAACATAATACCTCTCATCTGTGAGCTGGTTGATTCAATCCCTCTCATCTGTGAGCTGGTTAACATAATCCCTCTCATCTATGAGCTGGTTGATTCAATCCCTCTCAGCGGTGACCTCATTACAGCCATGATTCTTGCACAAAGGGACATACCCTCTCTTCAGATGTTCGGCCAGTGAGAACATTGGCAACGCTTGGGCGCGTTGGAGCGTACTGACGCTATTGATGGGAGTCAGTAGCTCAACAGTGTAAGTGTAATACAAGTACAGGTCAAAGAGCAAATAATGACTCGTGTTGTTTTAGTTAATATACGAGGTTAAATACACATGCATACAAACACCGAACTAGGAGAGAGAGAGAGAGGGACAGAGTTAGAGAAAGTGAGAGAAAGAGACGGGGGGGGGGGAAGATGGAAAGAGAGTGAGAGAGAGAGACAGAAAGAGAGAAAGTGAAAAATAGAGAGGGAAAGAGAAAGTGATAGAGAGAGAAAGCGAGGAAAAGAGAGAGATAAATAGTAAGTGAGAGAAAAAGAGAAAGTTCTGAGAGAGAGAAAGTGAGAGGGAAAGAAAGAAAGTGATGGAGAAAGAGAGAAAGTGATGGAGAAAGAGAGAAAGTGATGGAGAAAGAAAGTAAGTGATAAAGAGAGAGAAATAGAAAGAAATAAAGAGGAGAAAGGGGAAAGTGAGAAAGGGAAAGTGAAAAAGAGGAAGTGCAACAGCGAGGAAAGAGAAAAAGAAAAATGGGAGAGAAAGAGTGAGAAAGGGAGAGAAAGAAAGGGAGAGAAAGAGAGACTAAAAACTAAAACAGAAATCCAGAGATTCTTTAGAGAAAAGATGAACGGTGGAAGGGAGGTAGCTGTTACACGATACTGCTTATCTGCAGAGAATGAGACGCCACGTGACAGGTTGAACAGAAGGGGAAATAATTCCGGGCTAAATATTTCACACCCTCGGATCGTACTCCCTGAGTGACTGTCTGACTACTCGTCCCCATCACCTCTCAGTTTATAAATCTCTCTCTCTCTCTCTCTCTCTCTCTCTCTCTCAATTCCTCTAATTTACACGTTCATAACTTTATTTCAAACTCTCACTTGCTCGCTCCACATTTACACTTTCTTAACGTCTCTTCTATCTCTCTCTCACTCACACGTGTCTCAATTTCTATCGATTTATTTCTCTGTCGATATTTGATTCCTAACTCTCTGTTCAACATCCTCCATTTCTTTCTCGATTAATTTTACATTTGCTTACCTGTCTTCCACCCTCGCCCTTCTTTTCCCCTCTCTCAATGAACTATCGCAAATATAAATATATCTATCTATCTATTGTCCTTTCGAGCCGAAGACGGCACATAGGGCAGAACCACAATATCAAAAACAGAAACCTTGTGTGCCAAAATGGCGCATATTGCAGAGATCACTGCTTCTAAAATCTATGGCTCTGTTTCCATAACAATGCTTTTTACAATGACAGCTTGTCAAGCCATCAATCAATCTCCTTAGTCGCCTCTTACGACATGCCTGGAAGGTCACAGTGTCACTATTCTTTACCTCCCTCATAATGAGGCACCGGTATATATATATATATATATATATATATATATATATATATATATATATATATATCGTCCTTTCGAGCCGAAGACGGCACATAGGGCAGAACCACAATTTAAAAAAACAGAAACCTTGCGTGCCAAAATGGCACATATTGCAGAGATCGCTGCTTCTCAAACTTATGGCTGTTTCCATAACAATACTTTTTACAATGACAGCTTGTCAAGCCATCGATCAACCTCCTTAGTCGCCTCTTACGACATGCCTGGAAGGTCACAGTGTCACTATTCTTTACTTCCCTCATAATGAGGCCCCGTAACACACAGGAGATATATATATATATATATATATATATATATATATATATATATATATATATATATATATATATATATAAATATCGTTCGCCAGCTTTTACCTCTCACAAAGTCCCTAGGAACTGAGTTTTGCTTTTTTTTATCCATTTTTCCCTGGCAGCCGTGTGCACAGGGGTCCATCACCACACAGGCAGATAAATCCATTTTCGGAAGTACTCATATTTTTCCCGTCGATGAGTAACTGACGTTTCAAGCCGGGCCTCGCTGCAGAGACCAGGGGTGGTTGCCGCAGAGAGAAATCATCAATAAAAATACTGTCTTGCCTCGAGACCAACCCATTTCCCATCGCATATATAAACAGTTGCATTAACTCTCCCGAAATTGAAAACAAAAATCACATATCAATATGTGTATTTGACAAGAAAACCACGTACACCTTATACACAATTTATTACGATTTGGCAATCCTACCGGTACCCATTTTCAACACCTTTTTCAGCATTATACGCTTCGATTTAATGAACCACTTACTCCGTCACAACAATATGCATTTGCCAAGAAACTGAACCGGTGTCACGTTTTCTACAACTCCAGTTCAAACATTGAATGACCGGATATTTTTCTGGCGGTACTCCAGTTAATTTACACACCGTCTGCATTCTTTTTAAACAGTTGTCCTATCTATAAAAAAAAAAATCAAATTTACCAACACATCCAGTGGCGGAACTTTTGCCCGGGGATGAACCCAGGGGCGCTGACATTAAGTGGCTCTAATTGACGCCGGCGGCAATAAAAAAAAAAAAATAAGCCCACAAAGGTAAACGACACTGCACGTGTCACAGCTGCTTGTTCCCCATTTAAGTGACATTTTAGTTATGACCCTAGAAATTGTACATCCTTTATGAGTAAAGGTGGTTTGAGTATGTTACATTCTCTTTTTTCTTCTTCTACCTTTTTAGCTCCCAGTGGAGCATAGGTCTTTAACAAACACTTTCCAAGTCGTTCTGTTTTTTGACATTCTTTAAGACCATTTCATGTCTTCCCCATCATCTTCGTCTCAGCTTCTATCTGTCTTCTCCAAGAATTCCTTGGTCTTCCTCTTTGTCTTTTCCCTTGGGGATTCCAAAAAAGGGCCTGTTGTGTAATACTCTCAGTTGGCTTCCGCAGTGTGTGTCCTATCCAGCGCCATTGTCTTCGCTCGCTGTATCTCATTATCCACTGGTATTTGACTAGTACATTTCCATAATTCTATGTTAGTCAATTTGTCCTGCCATTTCCATCCTTTTATTCTGCGTAAGCATCCATTAATGAAAGTCTGTATCTTCATGATTGTTAACTGTTACATTCTGCTCTTGATTAAATCTTCATCACAACGTTGTGCCACCAATACCAGACCTGGACCCTAGACTCAAGAACAATAAGAAAAGTAACCTCTACCGGGATGAAGTGTCTTAGACAAATAACAGGAAACAGCATGAGAGATAAGATCAGAAATGAAGAACCTCTTCTTCTTCTTTCCTTCCTCATCTGCCTTTCAGCGTCGAGGGGAGATATAATTTGCGGTCTTTTGCTCTTCTGTTCGCCTCTGCTGCTGTTATGTTTCTTAGTGCGTCTAATATTCCATCGATCCATTTTTACAAAGAACTGTGGGGGGGGGGGGGGGGGGGAAGAGGTAACTAAGAGTAATTCCAGCCATAGAATACATAAAGAAACAACAGATACAATTGTTTGGCCACGTGATAGGACCAAAACACAACACAGCGAGCCTTTGTTGTTAAGATCTTCATCACTGCATGCCGGGCTAATATGTAGGTGGTCGATACCCCCTCAAGAATCTCGTGAAAATCTGAGAATACTGGCCCTGGTGCACGAACTCCGTAGCACGGCCTGCGATCATCGATGTGGGTATAGAGGGAAGAGATAGAGGGAAGCAAAGAGAAAGGATACCAGACAGCTTAAGAGAATGGCTTGGCAGAAGGTCAACAACAGAAATAATAAATAACTGTCGAGATCGAAAGTTGTGGAGAGACATGATCACCTACGCCAACAGGACCGGTACTCGATGATGATGACTATCTAACTTAGTAAGTTGGGGGAAGTATTAGCGACGTAAAAGAGCACTGGCTTCCTCACATCTAAATACTGCGGCACAGCGCGGTGAAAACTAATACGTCATCCCTCATGATAGTATATACAACACAGGATACTTCACCTGTTGGATGATAATTTGACTAAAGTAATAATCACAGATGCGTCTATGTACCGACGTTCGGACAACCCGTGTTCGATTCCCGATGGGAGCAGTGTGAATTGTACTCGTGGTTTGAAAAAAAAAACACCCCCATGGTCAACCCAGTCGTTTGCAGAAGTGGGTACCAGGGTATTACCCTGGGAAGGTGAGGAATATCGCTTCGCATCTGAGTTTAGATGCTTGAGGCGACACTATACAGAAATCTCCGAACAATTCTGGATAGGCGGCCGAGCACATATGGGTGTAAACTCGCGTGCTAAGACGCCGGTTCAAGTCTGGTACTTTACCTTTACCTTACCTTGGGTGTATGTAACCAGCGAGCTGCAACAAACATTAGAACGCACGCTTCCCATTATTTGTTGAAAGAGACCGAGTCCCTGGCCTTGGTGCGGCAAGGTCGATTATTTAAATCGGAAAACGCTAAAATGCTAAAAATGGCTTTGTCTGGCAATACTCTGAAATTAACTCAGCTGGGAAGAACAAAGACGGCAGTTGTTAACAAACACAATCTGCGACTGCCAACAATGAGCGGTAATTGGAACATCGATAACAACAATGAAATCACAAGAACAGTAACTCGTTCGCAAGACGCTAAAGTTTGTTACCAACGGCAATGTAGATTTGAACATGCTGTTTAGCTCAAAGGCACAAATTAATATTTTTTAAATGTAGTTTAAACTTTTTTTTTTTAAAGGCAACTACGGTCTAATTTGGAAGATAAAAAAAAATTAATAGATTGTGCCTTGATAAAGAATGATAGAAAAAATAAGCTAGGACAACAAAGCTATTCGCTTCATAATAATAATTCTTATATATAAGAATAATATAAATTCTTAATACAATAATTCATCAGCTCTGCAGACAGTTATAATGGCTACTTCCTATTCTAAGCGTTCATCCGTTCTAGGGCGTGGTAGCGTTATGTCGCTAGTTGGACGCAAAGCTGCATTGTGTGCGCTTCTGGCCAGGTACATTCATTGTCTTCGTGGGTAGATTTATTTGTGTCCGGTCGACGATCATTTTAGGTCTCATCGTCGTCGTTGGTAGATTTATTTGTGTCCGGTCGACGATCATTTTAGGTCTCATTGTCGTCGTGGGTAGATTTATTTGTGTCCGGTCGACGAACATTTTAGGTCTCATCGTCGTCGTGGGTAGATTTATTTGTGTCCGGTCGACGATCATTTTAGGTCTCATTGTCGTCGTGGGTAGATTTATTTGTGTTCGGTCGACGATCATTTTAGGTCTCATCGTCGTCGTGGGTAGATTTATTTGTGTCCGGTCGACGATCATTTTAGGTCTCATCATCATCGAGTGCCATCTCCGCAACGAAGGTTGGCTACCATGGAGCGCCACTCTGCTCTGTCTCTTGCTTTGATGGTGCAGGTTGTCATAGGCTGATTTGTCCATCTTTTGATGTTACTCGTTCATGTTAGTCTTGGTCTGCATCTGCCTCTTTTACCTTGTATTTTCCCCTCCAGGATTACTTTTAGTAGGCTGTTGTGTCTTTTAACATGGCCCAAAAACCGCATTTGTCTTGTTTGAATTGTGTTTAGTAGTTCTCTTTTCGTTTTTGTTGTTTTAAGACTTCATCGTTGTTTTTTTTTCTTTCCATCCGATTCTACCTATTCTTCTATATATCCACATTTCAAAGGCTTCAATTCCCTGTTATGTTTTCTTGTCTAATGCCCATATTTATGCACCATATAGGAATGTTGAGAAGATATAACATTTTTCTATTCTTAGTTTTAGCCCTGGTGTTATTTGTTTTGATGTTGGTATATTTTTCATGGCATTGAAACTATTGTTTGCAATATCTATTCTTTTGTCTATTCCAGTTCTACCTTTTCCATCACTAATTATAGTATATCTAAGGTAGTTGTAGCTCTGCGCTATCTCCAGGTCTATTCCTTCAACTTTGATATCCACTTATGGTTTTTGAGTAGTAGGTCTGCTCTTTTCGATTTTAAACATCCAATATTTCTTTAACATGCGTGCGTGCACACGGGATCTCCTGCTTTTCGCCGTTATTCGAGAAGGCTAGTCCACGGATCTCACTAAAAAAAACAATTAGAAAACGGAGTCAATAGAATGTAGTACAGTGATCTCTAGAGTCAACATAAAGTAGCGCAACGGTTAAATGAGTCAACAGAAAGTCACACATATATTTATAATCAACAGAAAGTAGCACATATACATTTATTAACAACAGAAAATAACACAAATAAATTTAAACAAAACAGAAAGTAGCAAAATACATTTATAAACAGAAAGTAGCACATAAACATTTATAAACAACAGAAAGAAGAGCATAAACATTTATAAACAACGGAAAGAAGCATATATATAAATATTTATAAACAACATAAAGTAGCACATATACAGTTATAAACAACAGAAAGTAGCACATATACATTTATAAACAACAGAAAGTAGCACATATACAGTTATAAACAACAGAAAGTAGCACATATACAGTTATAAACAACATAAAGTAGCACATAAACATTTATAAACAACAGAAAGTAGCACATAAACATTTATAAACAACAGAAAGTAGCACATAAACATTTATAAACAACAGAAAGTAGCACATAAACATTTATAAACAACAGAAAGTAGCACATAAACATTTATAAACAACAGAAAGTAGCACACCAGTCACTAGAAAGAACGGCAAGACACAAACAATACTCCTAATTCTACACAGGTGTGGGCACGCATCGGCTCAGGTAAGATAACCTCTTCCGAATGAGTTCATTCCCCCTGGCGAGCTTATTTGTTTATCTCCGGTAAATTAACTTTCTCCAGGCGTTGAAGATACAATCAGGGGCGCTAAACGTAGAATTTACGTAATTAAATTGCTTCCACGATTGGGAGTAGTGTAGTTAGCACCCGAATTTACAACCTTTTACGAAAGCTGGTTCGTCCAGACCGGACCTTGCCCTTCTTGGTTGTTCGTTCATCATCATCGTGTGCCCTACCGGTTTTCATTGACGATCATGTCCTTCCACAACCTTCTATCTACAGGGCATCGCATCAGTTCTGTTGACTGTTTTCTATGCCATGACACCAAGCTGTCTAATATTTTCTCTCTTTGTCGTCCGCGATCTCTTTTTCCTTTTATTTTGCCAGTTGTAACCAAGTATTTCAACTTTCCTCTCCTCATGATGCGCCCGAAAAAATGTTGATTGTTTCTTTCTGATGTTTTTTATGAGCTCACTTTTTGTGTTGGCCTCTTTGAGAACTTCCTCATTGGTCTTTTTATCTGTCCAGGGAACTTTCAACATTCTTCTGAGAAATCCCATCTCTGTGGCCTCTAATCGTCTTTTCATTTGTTTGTCTACTGTCCATGACGCTCTTCAATAGGTCACAATTGGCTCTATATAGCTCAGATGAACCCCTCCCCCCCCCCTTTTTTTTTCTCTCACTTCTATTAACATAATCTTGTTGCATAAAACGTTTTTTTATTTTCTCAAATGCTTTTTTGGCCTGAGCTTTTCTGCTTTTTTTTTTTTTTTATTTCTGTGGTGCATCTTCCATCTGATGTTATTATTGAGCCCAAGTATTTGACGCGTTGCACTTGTTTCAAATTTGTCCTGTTCACTTTATGCTGCATGCTGGTGATGATTGTTTCTTCTATATAACCATTACTTATGTTTTCTAACTATTCAGACTGAGACGTTTCTTGTTGTTGACTATCACGTCCATCATTTCTTGGGTTGGTCATTAGCAGAATGAGAACGCTTTCAGCTCAGCGTCAAATAGTGTGGCACTTTCAATTCTGGGGAGCTGTAGATTTTCTGCACACCCAGTTACGGAGCTAATAAAGTAAAATGTGGTTTATTCGTCCCTTTGCGTTAACTTTATGAATACAGGAATAGTTAGTCCAGGAATAGTTAGTCCACTTCGTTATCCGCTCTTAACACGGCGTTAAATGGACGTAAATGCGTTGGTTTGCAGATCTGTGATATTTCCACCCTTCGGCCCGAAACATCCAACTTCAGCATGACATTTTTTAGTACCGGGTTTCCTTCCCTCTTCGATCCCTTCCAGCTTGTCCAGACTAGACTGCTTAGTCTTGTATTTATTAGGGGCACCACGTAGAGGTGGAGCAAGATCTGGATAGTTTCGATTCACCGATCCTGGCGCAAACCATCAGCTATGAGTCGATGACAAACTTTCAGCTCTGTTGATGTTGAGACCGTCCCTGCCCCCCCCCCCCTCCCTATTATGGGTCACAATTTAGCTAGTTAGCTTTGCTCCGAGTAAATGTACCCAAGACAGGATTCTATGAACACCCAGCTACCATCAGCGTGCCCAGGTAGTCTAGGGGTACGACGTCGACCTCAGGACAGTAAAGACCCGGGTTCAAAACCCACCAGAAGCGGTGGTGATTTAAAAAAAAATTAGAACAATTAATCCGTGGTTTCCTTATGACGTCACCCTCCCTTGATCTCTCTGGTAGTGAGATCCGATGTCTAGCCTTCTCGGATAACGGCAATAAATAGAGGGTCTCGCGTGCACTTGCACACGTTAAAGAACTCATGACAGTTAAAAATCGAAAAGAGTAGGTCATAAATATGGCCGCTGGCCAGGTAAAATTGTCAGCAGTTACCTACCCACAGCGTGGATCTTAGGCCATGCCACGGAGTTCGTGCACATGGGTCAGGGTTCTCCTCGTATTTCCTCTAGGAGGAAACCAGAGCACCTATGGGTTCGCCCAGTGTGCCGTGATGATGGTCCTAACAACAAACAAACAAACAATCTGCCTGTTAATGAGAACTCCATCGCATCAGCCGGAAATAAAAATGTGTACCCGACTAGTAAAGTTAGAAACAGCAATAGCAACGTGCCAAGGACTGACAGCCGAAGAAGGACCACTTTCTACGGGTAGATCAAAATTATTCCCAGAATCCAACGAGTCTCAAAGAGTGTAGTGTGTAAGGAGCCATTGGTGTCTACTTTTTATTTGTCCAGGTTGTCCCTTTCTCCAGCTTCCAGAAAGTATACCCTCCAATTTTAAAAAATATCTTCTCCTCCCCATCCCCCTAGTGTGACTACTACCTCGACACCCCCTCCCCACGGTGAGGGAAGAAAAGAAAGGAGCCACTGCTACTTGTCCTTCATGTCGTAAAAGGCGACTAAAGAGAGTTGGAATCGTTGCCTGTGCAGTCGAGTAGGACGTTCACGGATCCGCCTTGTCAACGGAATTGACCGATGCATTTTGGGAAATGCTGTGACAAGTCGCGGAGCGGTTATGGGGTATTCCTGACAGCGGTGAAGCTGGCTACATGGATAGAATAGGATTGTTAAATCCCACGACGGCATTATTGTGTTTCGTTGAACAAAAAAAAAAAAAAAAAAAGTATACTAAAGACAATGCAAGAAATGTAATCTCGAAAGGCCGAGGGGGGAAAGACTGCCGAAGACGCGGTAAATGGCTGAATCAACAGCAACCCCGGATGTTTCGAGTGCAAAACTTGGCCCACAACAAACACTAGCAGGTAATTTAAGTGCGACTAAAAAGATGGTTCTGGTGGTCTAAAATAAGGTACTTTCTGTCTAAAATGGATGTGTCGGGTCAAAATGCGCAGATACTGTACACATTGGTTGATTTCTGGTGTAGTGAGTAAACTTAATTTTGATGATGATGGAGAAGAGAACAAGATAAAAACAGAAAGAAGAGGAGAAAGAAGGAGAAAGGAAACAAGAAAAGAAAGAAGCAGGAGAGAAAGAAAAAGATGAAGAGAAAGAAGAAAGTATAAAGAAAACAAAAAAGAGAAACATAAAACAGACAAATAAGACGATAATAAAGAATACAAAGAAAAAGATAAAGAAGTGAAAGAACAAGACGAGGAAGATTCAGAAGAGGAAGAGAAAGAAGATAATAAAGATTCCATGAAAGAAGTGAGCGGAAAATTAAGAGATTAGCATGAGAATGGGTCAGAAAACAAAATAGAAAGCCAGATAGCAAGGAATAAACAAAAACAACATAAACTAAATAAATAACAGTTTCTGTCTCAAGCACAGA
Source organism: Megaustenia siamemsis (assembly GCA_032433765.1). Taxonomy (NCBI): domain Eukaryota; kingdom Metazoa; phylum Mollusca; class Gastropoda; order Stylommatophora; family Ariophantidae; genus Megaustenia; species Megaustenia siamemsis. The sequence continues at coordinate 71,649,143 of JAVIAB010000106.1, read as the reverse complement.
AAAAAAGTACGTGAGAAATGTGAATACATAATAAATATCCACATGAAAGAGAAAGGAATATGATAAGAAAATCCTTCCATCTTCCAAAGCCTTCGCCGTTCCCTCCCTCTGCTATTAATATGACTTAGAAGAATCTAGGCTTTCTGTATCTCCTTCTCTCTTTCTTCTCTTCTAGCGCATACCCGTCGACCCTGCCACTGAAACAATCAAACTAATTTATGACGGTGGATTGGACGCCATGTAACCAGTCCGCCAGCTGTTTCCATCAATAACTAGAGCCGTTTACATTTCCATTACACACACACACACAAAATACACCGCTCTAATTTTCTTTGGCCGAGTCTTCTTATCAGAGGTTAGTAACATTCTGTGCTCAAATTATACAGGCAAGCAAATAAGTCTTAATTTAATAAGCAGAAATTCTGTCGAATGTATAAACAAGATACAATTAATCTTATTTGCTCAGCCATGTCGGCAGTCTGGATGAAAATTGGGGATTAAAGTTCTGGTTAAACCTCGGTTTATCATCGCAATCAGCAGAAATGTGAGTCGATTAAAACAAAAAAAAAATTGTTCAATGTATTTATTTTATTACATTTTTATCTGCATGAATGCGACGGATGCTGGGCAGTTTGTAACCGGAATAGAAAAGGAAAATCTCGTCACTCACACGAGAATTGTGTTTCAGGAAACGAGAGATGTTGGTGTCCATTATTTTCAATAATCATTTTATTTATTTTATTTTTTTTTTTTAAAGAAGGTGGGGTGTGTGAAGTAAGGTGGTCAGCATTACGCCAAGTTCTTTTCTTTCATCTCACTTCCTTTTATGGGGGGGGGGGGAGGGGTGTGGGTAAGGTGGTCAGCATTACGCCAAGTTCTTTTCCTTCATCTCACTTCCTTTTATGGAGGGAGGGGAGGGGTGTGGATAAGGTGGTCAGCATTACGCCAAGTTCTTTTCTTTCATCTCACTTCCTTTTATGGGGGGAGGGGAGGGGTGTGGGTAAGGTGGTCAGCATTGCGCCAAGTTCTTTTCCTTCATCTCACTTCCTTTTATGGGGGGAGGGGAGGGGTGTGGGTAAGGTGGTCAGCATTACGCAAAGTTCTTTCTTTCATCTCACTTCCTTTTATGGGGGGAGGGGAGGGGTGTGGGTAAGGTGGTCAGCATTGCGCCAAGTTCTTTTCCTTCATCTCACTTCCTTTTATGGGTGGGGGGGGCCGAGTAAAGTGGTCAGCATTACGCCAAGTTCTTTCTCTGTCATCTCACTTCCTTTTATGGGGGTGGGTGAGTAAGGTGGTCAACATTACGCCAAGTTCTTTCTCTGTCATCTCACTTCCTTTTATGAGGGATGAGTAAGGTGGTCAGCATTACGCCAAGTTCTTTTCCTTCATCTCACTTCCTTTTATGAGGGGTGAGTAAGGTGGTCAGCATTACGCCAAGTTCTTTTTCCTTCATCACACTTCCTTTTATGAGGGATGAGTAAGGTGGTCAGCATTACGCCAAGTTCTTTTTCTTTCATCTCACTTCCTTTTATGAGGGGTGAGTAAGGTGGTCAGCATTACGCCAAGTTCTTTTTCTTTCATCTCACTTCCTTTTATGAAGGATGAGTAAGGTGGTCAGCATTACGCCAAGTTCTTTTTCTTTCATCTCACTTCCTTTATGCCTCTCTGTGTGTCGAGGGAAAACAAATTCTAGCTTTTGCTATTCTGGCAGTCGCTGCCATTGACAACTGATGTTGTAGCATTTCTCAAAATGTATCGGTCCATCTTTCTCTGGGTCTACCATGGGCTCTTCTTTCATCTCCTCTTTTAATACATGTTTTTGTTGTATGATATAGAATTTCTTGACATTCTTTCCAGATGAGCAAACCAATTCTTTCAAAATGAGCAAACTAATTCTTTCAAGATGAGCAAACCAATTCTTTCAAGATGAGCAAACCAATTCTTTCAAGATGAGCAAACCAATTCTTTCAAGATGAGCAAACCAATTCTTTCAAGATGAGCAAACCAACTATTTCAAGATGAGCAAACCAATTCTTTCAAGATGAGCAAACCAATTCTTTCAAAATGAGCAAACCAATTCTTTCAAATGAGCAAACCAATTCTTTCAAGATGAGCAAACCAATTCTTTCAAGATGAGCAAACCAATTATTTCAAGATGAGCAAACCAATTATTTCAAGATGAGCTAACCAATTCTTTCAAGATGAGCAAACTAATTCTTTCAAGATGAGCAAACTAATTCTTTCAAGATGAGCAAACTAATTCTTTCAAGATGAGCAAACCAATCCCAGAAAAAAAATCCGGTACCCATTTAAGGCTGGGTGAACCCGAAAGCCGTCGGTTGGGATCGAACCCTACCCGTTGTCCTTTGTAGTCCAGTTCACTAACCACTGAGCTATAGCGGCTCCCAAGTTCTCCGACATAATCATATCAATTTCGTCTATACACAAGTGAAAGTCAGGGAGCCGCGATAGCTCAGTGGTTAGTGAACTGGACTACAAAGGATAAGGGTAGGGTTCGATCCCAACCCACGGCTTCCGGTTCACCCAGCCTTTAATGGGTGCCGGATTTTTTTCTGGGAAAGTAAAGCGGCACGGGCGTAATACCGACCATTACCCCAAAATCATTTGCCGAAGGTCTGTAAAATATAGGGTCACTAACACCATATTCCCTATACGCCACTTGGTGTGACGGGAGTACTTTACTTTCACTTTTTACAAGTGAAAGTCTGCCTTATGTTCCTCCCTTATAATCATATCAATTTCGTCCATACAAGTGAAAGTCTGCCTTATGCTCCTCCCTTATAATCATATCAATTTCGTCCATACAAATGAAAGTCTGCCTTAAGTTCCTCCCTTATAATCATATCAATTTCGTCCATACAAGTGAAAGTCTGCCTTATGCTCCTCCCTTATAATCATATCAATTTCGTCCATACAAATGAAAGTCTGCCTTAAGTTCCTCCCTTATAATCATATCAATTTCGTCCATACAAGTGAAAGTCTGCCTTAAGTTCCTCCCTTATAATCATATCAATTTCGTCCATACAAATGAAAGTCTGCCTTAAGTTCCTCCCTTATAATCATATCAATTTCGTCCATACAAATGAAAGTCTGCCTTAAGTTCCTCCCTTATAATCATATCAATTTCGTCCATACAAATGAAAGTCTGCCTTATGTTGCTCCCTTATAATCATATCAATTTCGTCCATACAAATGAAAGTCTGCCTTATGTTCCTCCCTAATAATCATATCAACTTCGTCCATACAAATGAAAGTCTGCCTTATGTTCCTCCCTTATAATCATATCAACTTCGTACATACAAATGAAAGTCTGCCTTAAGTTCCTCCCTTATAATCATATCAACTTCGTCCATACAAATGAAAGTCTGCCTTAAGTTCCTCCCTTATAATCATATCAATTTCGTACATACAAATGAAAGTTTGCCTTATGTTCCTCCCGTATAATCATATCAATTTCTTTGATAAAGCTGGTCTTTGTGTTTTCATTCTAGATTCATTTATTATATTTTGCAATAGTCGCTTTGAAGGAAATGTCTTTTTTCCTATGTTTTGCTCTCTCTCTCTTTCTCTCTCTTTCTCCCTCCCTCTCCCATACACGCTCTCTCTTGATGCCTTTTGGTTCATGCCCTTGTTCTCTAGCTTTTATAGTTTGAAGCAGTACGGTTCATAATTTTATTTATTTCCGGTGCCCCTGGGAATAGATGCAGTGGCCGTCTGTGGTATTGCATTGTTGATGCTTCAATCATTCGCTTAATCTAGTTGCTGAATTCTTTGATGGTGTCAAATATCGGTTAGTCAGCATTGCAAATTTGGTCCAGTCAGCTCAAATATAGTTCCAGCGGGGGACTAGTTTTATTTCATTGGGCGAGCGTTCCATATTTATGTTTGGATTGATTAGTTTGGGGGGCCATAGTTAGCTACTTAGTTTATCGGGCACTTTCTAGTCCACTTTGTGATGTATGGTCGCGATGATGGGAGTCCAAGAGTTGGGCTGAGTGTGTGTGTGCGTGCGTGTGTGGGAGGTTCGGGGTACAGATGAGAAAAAGACCAAAGATGTCAGTCCAGCAACTGAGCTTATCGCGCGGTAAGCGAGCGATCCATAGGTGACGTCATGCGTCAGGATCGGTATACAAAAGACATGATCAAGACCTTGCTCCACCTCCCAGCTGTACTCCTGGAAACAAACTATCCAGTCTGGTCAAGCGAGTGTGGATCGAAAATGGAAGGCAACATAGTACTAAAAAATACCGTACTTAAATCGGATGTGTTGGGCCGAAGGACGCAAATAAACTACAACATAAAACATCTACGCCAACTCAACGACCTTTTAATGGCGGATGATGATAAAGAGCACTATGTTGAGATGTTTATTGTTTTCTCACTGTCTTCTGGTATCAGCACCACAGGCACACCCATGGGTACTTAGTTCTTTTTCCAGCCAATGATGTACATTATATTTGACAATAGCTCGCTGGTTATATACACTTCTAATCCATTATTCTGTCGACCCATCTACTCATGCCCACGGCTGACTCCTGATTCCCAAAGTCTCATTCACAGCCATCCACACCAACTACCATGCCACCCTCAAAACATACTTTTTTTTTTAATTCAGAAAGCCTCCGACGTGTCTTTCTTGTGAAGTTCCTAACCACCAACACAAGCAAGCAATCAACCAACGTTCTCTTCTCATTGTCTCCCAGCCTTATTACCTCCCTTCTGATCTAGTGACGCACATCCCCAGGAAATAATAGCACAGCCTAGGGCACCCAAGTAGCAATTTGCCATCCATTGATACAAGCTACAATTATATCGTCTGCTGATTAGGGTGATTCCATTCAAATACCGTGCAGGGATGATAGCTGGTCGGTTTTGCTGACTTCTGACCTTTGATTTACGTTAGCAAACTATTAACTCTGTCAAAAATAGCACACACTTCCCATAAATAATACTCTGAGGAGGCATGACAGCCGGGTACCCAGGCTGTGGTGTTGACAACAGTGGCGTATACTGGGAAAACTGGTGGGGGGTAGATGTGTGGGTGTTAATGAAGACTTAGCTCTTTTATTCTGGAGGTTAAAAAAGACAAAAAAATGAGTCAGTTTCTGGTTGAAATTGTTCATTTAAAATATGAACAACGTGATGCAAACCAAGTTGGAATTTACTGAAATAGGAACAACGTGATGCAAACCAAGTTGGAATTTACTGAAATAGGAACAACATAATGCAAACCAAGTTGGAATTTACTGAAATAGGAACAACATAATGCAAACCAAGTTGGAATTTACTGAAATAGGAACAACATAATGCAAACCAAGTTGGAATTTACTGAAATATGAACAACGTGATGCAAACCAAGTTGGAATTTACTGAAATAGGAACAACGTGATGCAAACCAAGTTGGAATTTACTGAAATAGGAACAACATAATGCAAACCAAGTTGGAATTTACTGAATTAGGAACAACATAATGCAAACCAAGTTGGAATTTACTGAAATAGGAACAACATAATGCAAACCAAGTTGGAATTTACTGAAATAGGAACAACATAATGCAAACCAAGTTGGAATTTACTGAATTAGGAACAACATAATGCAAACCAAGTTGGAATTTACTGAAATAGGAACAACATAATGCAAACCAAGTTGGAATTTACTGAAATAGGAACAACATAATGCAAACCAAGTTGGAATTTACTGAAATAGGAACAACATAATGCAAACCAAGTTGGAATTTACTGAAATGGGAACAGCATAATACAAACCAGTTAAAATCTTTTGAAATAGGAACAACATAATGAAACCAAGTTGGAATCTGCTGAAATATGAACAACATAATGTAAACCAAGTAGGAATTTACTGAAATAGGAACAGCATAATACAAACTAAGTTGGAATTTATTGAAATGGGAACAGCATAATACAAACTAAGTTGGAATTTACTGAAATATACTAGAGTTAACTATAACATGTTATTCTGAATATGAGCAGTGATTATATGCCGTGGATAGTGTGAGTCTTCGAGCTCAGCGCGGCAGCGGGAGATCAATGAGTAGTAGTCATGATCTAGCCCCCCATCCCCCTTCTTTCCAGTGCATCAAGAAACACTTGCTCGATGGAAACTCCACTTCTGATGATCAGATTGCCTCCTGCAGCGAACCTCCGTATAAAGAGTGTCGTATTACAAAAACGTGTATAAAATAATATAGCATGTCACATGAATAAGAGAAGGAAATAAACTCAGCAGGGTTAGATTAACAAGATCAATATAGGATTTGACACTTCAGTCGTCCTTTTTTATTTCATGGATGGAGTTCCGGGGGATGCAATATCCAATTTTTAACCATACAAGTTTTTTTTGTTTTTTATATTTTAAGATGCTGCATTTTCTAATTACTTTGAATACTTATTAGAAGAAGCAGGTGTATTTATCTTCCAGGAAAGACACAAATGAACATAACAAATTTCCAGGAAAGACACAAATGAACATAGCAATCTTCCAGGAAAAACACAAATGAACATAGCAACCTTTCAGGGAAGACACAAATGAACATAGCAATCTTCCAGGAAAGACACAAATGAACATAGCAAATTTCCAGGAAAGACACTAATGAACAAAGCAATCTTCCAGGAAAGACACAAATGATCATAGCAATCTTCCAGGAAAGACACAAATGAACATAGCAATCTTCCAGGAAAGACACAAATGAACATAGCAATCTTCCAGGAAAGACACAAATGAACATAGCAATCTTCCAGGAAAGACACACATGAACATAACAATCTTCCAGGAAAGACACACGTGAACATAGCAATCTTCCAGGGAAGATACAAATGAATAAAGCAACTAAAACAGCAGTAGTAAACAACTGTGATAGTGTAAATTCACAAATTCGCAACAACGGACACCAATGACGCATCTGGTAAAAGGGAAACATGGCACGCCTCTGCTCAGAAAGTTTTAACTGTGGAACTCGTGTTTGGGGTTGGGTTGAGTTGTACTATACGAAAATTGGTTTTTAAAATGGCGAAAATCTGTCACATGGTCTAACCAAATAGTACAACACCGGCATCTAGTGCCATGTGATAGGTCGCATATCTTCAGAACTTTCTGTTGAATGCATCAGTCTGGAAGTTGCTATGTTTCCATAGTATGATGTTCGTTTGTTAATAAGGCGGACCGGGTTTGCAATCCAAACAGTCCAAAAGGTGTACACACAATATCATAAGCTGATGAAGTATTTAGTTATTTTGCGGGTCATCATCATTGCACTCCGAACATGTCCATAGGTGCTCAGATTCCCTCTCAGCAAGTCCCGCAGTGTCCAGCGACTGACGACTCCAGTTCTGTGTTGGTTGATAAGTAAGTCTTCTTACACGCCCACTAAGTTTCTCGTTTCTGGCTGTGCCCATCTTAACTTCAATCTCTTTCATCATGACTATGTATGTTCAAACCAATGGTTCTATCGGTTCTATGGCGTGGATAACCTCACAATGTAGGATACAAGAAAAAACTGGAACAGAAAGAAAAGAAAGGAAGAAAGAAAGAAAAAAGAAAGGAAGAAAGAAAGAAAGAAAGAAATAAGAAAGGAAGAAAGAAAGAGAGATTGAAGCGAAGCGGGAGAATATAAAAAGAGGCTACAGAAAAGAATATAGACAAAAGTTACAATTAAGACATTTGTTATGAGAAAGTTATATTGATAAAAGAAAGGGTCATTATCTTCCATTATCTGCAAAAGGAACGGAATGGCGCTTTCTACGTAAAAGGAACGGACACGTTTTGTTTTATTTATTGAAGCTGCCAGTGAACTACATGGCACCAAGTGAAAGTTTACAAATACATTGAGTTGTACTTAGTTCACATGTACAGGCACATACACTCCCCTATCTCATATACACCTCCCCAACCCCCATAATACATCGTCCGCCTGAGGAAATGGATTTATGGGTAAATGAATTTAAATATTTGGGAACTTTGTTAACCTCAGATGGAAGATGTACAAAAGAGGTGAGATGCAGAATGGCTCAGGTAAAAGCAGCTTTAAAAAAAATGAGGAAGATACTGTGCAATCAATTTTTGACAATAGAAACAAGAAAAAGAGTTCTTAAATGTTATGTAGAGCCAGTCTTAACATATGGATGTGAATCATGGACAATAGGACAACAGACAAGAAAATCACTGAAGTCTGTAGAAATGTGGTTTTACAGAAGAATGTTGAGAATACCATGGACAGCTAAGAAGAGCAATGAAAACGTTCTGAAAGAGGCCAACGCAAAAAGAGAGCTACTTTCCAATATTAGGAAGAAACAATCATCATTTTTTGGCCATGTAATGAGAAAAGAACAGCTGGAATATATTGTAACAACTGGGAAATCGAAGGACGAAGAGATAGAGGGAAGCAAAGAGAAAAAATACCAGACGGCTTAAGAGAATGGCTTGGCAGATGGTCAACAACAGAAATTATAAATAACTGTCGAGATCAAAAGTTATGGAGAGACATGATCACTTACGCCAGCAGGCTTGGTACTTGATGATGATCTCATATACCTGCCCTATCTCGTACACTCCCCTTAACCATACACTCCCCTTAACCATACACTCCCCTATCTCGTACACTCCCCTTAACCATACACTCCCCTATCTCGTACACACCCCTTAACCATACACTCCCCTTAACCATACACTTCCCTTAACCATACATTCCCCTATCTCGTACACTCCCCTTAACCATACACTCCCCTATCTCGTACACTCCCTTTAACCATACACTCTCCTATCTCGTACACTCCCCTTAACCATACACTCCCCTATCTCGTACACTCCCCTTAACCATACACTCCCCTATCTCGTACACTCCATTTAACCATACACTCCCCTATCTCGTACACTCCCCTTAACCATACACTCCCCTATCTCGTACACTCCCTTAACCATACACTCCCTATCTCGTACACTCCCCTTAACCATACACTCCCCTATCTCGTACACTCCCCTTAACCATACATTCCCCTATCTCGTACACTCCCCTTAACCATACACTCCCCTATCCCTGGCCATGGCTTGTTCCAGGTCCAGCATAACTTTGAACATTCCTTTTTTGCAAACCAAAATCTCTTATTTGTTGCGGACACCTCGTCATACAATTAGAAGTAAGAGAAGCCGGCTGCTCACATTCCCGTTCTATTTTGTTCTATGATGGAACATGTGCTTTGCCCTAGTCGTACTAACCCCCACTTGACTTGAACTTCGGATCTGAAGTAGGAACGAGCCTATACTTTAACCTCTCTTCGATTCTTTGCTAAGAATCACTATAACTATTGGTGCGTCGCAATCATTGATGCACTACAATCTTAGATACACCATACTCATAGGCTGTACCACCATCAAAGATGCACTTCAATCACATGTGCTCTGCAATATTAGACGTACTATAATCTTATATGCACTTCAGTCATAGAGACACTACAATCCTAGACACATTACAATCTTAGACACACAATAATTATATCTATACGTCAATTATTTCAGGAGAGGAGATATGTTTATACCAAGGAGAAGAGATATGTTTATAACAAGGAGAAGAGATATGTTTATAACAAGGAGAAGAGATATGTTTATAACAAGGAGAAGAGATATGTTTATAACAAGGAGAAGAGATATGTTTATAACAAGGAGAAGAGATATGTTTATAACAAGGAGAAGAGATATGTTTATAACAAGGAGAAGAGATATGTTTATAACAAGGAGAAGAGATATGTTTATAACAAGGAGAAGAGATATGTTAACAACAAGGAGAAGAGATATGTTATAACAAGGAGAAGAGATATGTTATAACAAGGAGAAGAGATGTGTTTAACAGGAGAAGAGATATTTTATAACAAGGAGAAGAGATATGTTTATAACAAGGAGAAGAGATATGTTTATAACAAGGAGAAGAGATATGTTTATAACAAGGAGAAGAGATATGTTTATAACAAGGAGAAGAGATATGTTACCAACAAGGAGAAGAGATATGTTTATAACAAGGAGAAGAGATATGTTTATAACAAGGAGAAGAGATATGTTTATAACAAGGAGAAGAGATATGTTTATAACAAGGAGAAGAGATATGTTTATAACAAGGAGAAGAGATATGTTTATAACAAGGAGAAGAGATATGTTTATAACAAGGAGAAGAGATATGTTAACAACAAGGAGAAGAGATATGTTACCAACAAGGAGAAGAGATATGTTACCAACAAGGAGAAGAGATGTGTTAACGAGGAGAGGAGATATTTTACCAACAAGGAGAAGAGATGTGTTAACGAGGAGAGGAGATATTTTACCAACAAGGAGAAGAGATATGTTAACAACGAGGTGAAGAGGTATGTTCACAACAAGGAGAATAGATATGTTTACAACAAGGAGAAGAGATATGTTTACAACAAGGAGAAGAGATATGTTTACAACAAGGAGAAGAGATATGTTAACAACAAGGAGAAGAGATATGTTAACAACAAGGAGAAGAGATATGTTTACATCAAGGAGAAGAGTTATGTTTACAACAAGGAGAAGAGATATGTTTACATCACTAAAAAAAATCAGTAGTAATCAAAAGAAACAAATACAAGGAACAATAGACATCCCGAAGCACAGCGTACTCCTCGACACACGCTTTGCCACAAGAAACAAACGCTGTAGCACACTGCCACATAAGTTATCTAAATATTTTATTCCTATTAATTATATCTATAGCCTCGTGTCTTAAGACAGCTAATATTACACTTCCAACATCCGCCATTGTTGGAAATCCTTCCCACTACAGCTACCCACAATTCCATACGCTTCCTCTTTCTATTGACCCGTAAACCAAATGCCATCAAAGTATTTGGTCTAATCATAACTTTCGTTAGCAAAAACGACACACAACCCCCTTCTCCCTTCTTATCGATCAATACCCATTTCCCGCATTACCTCCTCATCCTTCATCTCATGATAACTCCCAGAATGCAAGAGTCTTCATAATAACAACTCTAAATAACAATTCAAAATGTTAAATTTATTGTTTTTGCAGCAAATTCGTATTCTCCGAATGCGCTATTTTGCAATATAAAGTTTGATTTTTGGCTTCGGAAACTGCCGAACGGTAAACCGTAATTTGCAAGTCAGTAAAGTGCATTCAAACTATGAAAAATGTCAAACGTTAGCTTGATTATCAAAGCTAACCAAAAGACGATTAATTTGTGTTTATACTTGCCATAAAACCACATATAAAATTACGTATTAGGTACTTTTGTTCGTAAATACAAGACGTGTAGCTAGCTAGAATGAGCTGTCCGGTCGATCAGTTCAATGACGAGTATACAAACATGTGATTTGACTAGATCAAGGGATTTCAAGCTGTGGCAGTGGGTACAGGCTGATGTTTGGGCTTTTGGAGATCGTTAAATATATTCAGCATCATGTGATGTGCTCTGTGGAGTTGCGAACCAGTTCATTTTATTGGGTTTAGTTTTGGTGGGGCATTTATAATGACTTGAGGTGGGGAACTCTTGATGCGGGGAGAGTGTGGTCGTCAGAAGTGATTTTGCTATCCTGAATATTGTGTCTGCATTAAGATTTGCTATACTCGACAGGCTAAGTATAGAGAGAGGGAGAGAGAATGACAGAAAGAGAAATGAATAGAGAGTGAAAAAGATAGGAAGAAAGAGATAGAGAAGGAGAGATAATAGAGAGAGAGAGAGAGAGAGAGAGAGATAGAGGAAGGGACATAATTTTAGAGAAAAAGAGAGAGGGTGCGAGAAAGAGAAAAAGAGTACAAAAATAAAGAGAGGCGATTGAAGAGGAAAAGAGAGATAAATAAAGAGACAGATGGTAGGAAAGAAAAAAAAGAGATAGAAACGTTAGAGAAATAGAGAGAGAGAGAGAGAGAGAGAGAGAGAGAGAGAGAGAGAGAGAGAGACGGAGATAGGGCCGACACATGATTCCAGTGGTCTTCAACTTGTTGCATTCTGACACTGACAGTTCGCAAAAGACAGTAATTTTCCAGCTAGTTAGTAGACTAGTCACACCGCACTTTACCTATGCCCAAGGTAAACAGCTTGACCATCGTCGTGGCTATCTGTCACTTTTAATAATGAAAGAAATTAAACCAACTCGGGCACCAGTCAAAGCTCTGCACAACAATTTGATTTGAACAACATGGACCAGTGTTCACAGGTGATCCGAAAGTATTATGTCGAAGTGTTATGTCGAAAGTGTTATGTATTATGTCGAAGGTGTTATGTATTATGTCGAAGGTATTATGTATTATGTCGAAGGTATTATGTGAAAAGTACAAAAGTATAATGTCGAAGTAAAATTATACACAAGTAACGACTTTTTCTGGTTTTACAGCATTTTCTATGTAGTTTCATTAATTTCTTTCTTACTTTCAATATCATCATCAGCAACAGCAGCATCATCAAGTACCGAGCCTGCTGGTGTAGGTGATCATGTCTCTCCACAACTTCCAATCTCCACAGTTATTTATCACTTCTGTTGTTGACCTGCCAAACCATTCTCTTAATTTCTTTACAAACTGTAATTGTGTACAATCGTTTGACAGAAATGTAAACTTGATATCAACAGGCACGTCATCAACTATCTTCTTCTCCTTCCTTTTACCTCCCCTGTGTAGCAGATAACCTCAATAAACACTTTCCAAACCGGCATGCTCTGTGCCATTCTCTTAAGATCGCTCTCTCCTTCTTCTTTTCAACTCCGTGTGTAACACTGGCCATCAGCAAACACTCTCCAGGATGCCCTATCTGTCTAGTGGATTCTCTTAACCAACGAATACACTAAGGAACAAATCAACAAACAAAGCTACCAATTAGCAAAAAAAAAAAAAAAAAAAATCAACAGCGAACAAAAAAAAAAAAAAAAAAAAGAACAGTACAGAAAGCCAACCAACGAACCAACCGATATATATATACCTGACAGCTGACTTCATGTGAGGGTCTGGAATCCTACTCTGATTGAGTCCTGATCGCAGATATATATATATATTTATAAAGCAACGAACCATCCAACCAACAAATCAACCAAAGAACAACAAACTCAATGAACCCAACCAGCGAACGAATTAACCATCTAACCAACCAAATAACCATCCAACTAACCAATAATTTGGAGGCATTATTTAGAACAACCCATAAAATAATTTCCATGTCAGTTTGCTAACCTCCTACAAAAGAAAAAAACAGAAAGAAAGGAATTAGCGCCTAATACGGTTTGCAAGCCCCCTGGACTACATAATGTGATAACCTTGTTTTTGGAAATAATCATAAACGAAGGGAACTTAATTAAAACTAATTTCAAGGAATAAACAAATATTACGTTCTACAATTACTGCACGCATATAATTATGCGTGCTTCTCCGTTCTCAAAGGCGAGGAGAAAAAAAAAATAACGTAAAAAATGCTCTTCTCTCTGATATTTGCTTACGTGTGTCTGTTATTTCCAAGATGGAGTAGCTGCTCATTAATCAATGCCACACAAGGGAGGGAACTAGATCGATTGTCGAAATGTTACAAAGTCACCTCACGCGCAGTTTTACCCCCACATCCGTCGTGTCTGTTACTTTCGCGTGTGTCGGTGAGTTTTACTAAACAAACCAGATGAAACTTAATTTTATTAGATAAAAACAAAACAAACTCCAAAAAATTAAAAAACATAAAAATGTTAAATGATTTGAAAAAAAAAACCCCCAAAAAACCTTGAAAGCACTGAACTGGGTTAAACAGCGCTGATACTGCTCGTGTAAGAGTCTTCACTTCCAGAACTGCTCATTAACGTTACTAAACTTAATTTTCTTTGTTAAAAACAAAACAAAAATAAACAAATAAATAAAACCTGGAAAACTGCCAGTGTGCATAGCATTAGCGGGGATACTTTTATAGGGATCTCCAGAATTGCTCATTATTTCAATAGTAACAATTCAAGCGAAGAAGAAAATATGACGCAGATAGAACAGGCATACTTTAAGAAGGCAAATCGTAAAAAAAAATGTATGGCGAGGTATTCACAAGTAAAGGGGAAAAGAGGAGTCAGGTAAAGCGCATGAGTATGGGAGTTAGAAATTGATGTAAGGGTAGCAATGAGGTCTGGTAGTGAGTGTACTTGGATGATGAAGACAGGAAGGGGCGAAATAAGTTGGTATGCCAAATTACACTGTTGGCTGATAAATTACACTGTTGGCTGCCTAACTACATTGTTGGCTGACTAACTACATTGTTGGCTGACTAGCTACACTGTTGGCTGATTAACTACACTGTTGGCTGATTAACTACATTGTTGGCTGACAAGCCACTGTTGGCTGGCTAACTACATTGTTGGCTAATAAACTACACTGTTGGCTGATAAACTACACTGTTGGTTGACTAACTACACTGTTGGTTTACTAACTACACTGTTGGTTTACTAACTACACTGTTGGTTTACTAACTACATTGTTGGCTGACTAATTACATTGTTGGCTGACTAGCTACACTGTTGGCTGATTAACTACATTGTTGGCTGACAAGCCACTGTTGGCTGGCTAACTACATTGTTGGCTAATAAACTACACTGTTGGCTGATAAACTACACTGTTGGTTGACTAACTACACTGTTGGTTTACTAACTACATTGTTGGTTTACTAACAACATTGTTGGTTGACTAACTACATTGTTGGTTGACTAACTACATTGTTGGCTAATAAACTACACTGTTGGCTGATAAACTACACTGTTGGTTGACTAACTACACTGTTGGTTTACTAACTACACTGTTGGTTTACTAACTACATTGTTGGTTGACTAACTACATTGTTGGCTGACTAACTACATTGTTGGTTGACTAACTACATTGTTGGCTGACTAACTACACTGTTGGCTGATAAACTACACTGTTGGCTGGTTAACTACATTGTTGGCTGGTTAACTACATTGTTGACTGACTAACTACATTGTTGGCTGATTAACTACATTGTTGGCTGGTTAACTACATTGTTGACTGACTAACTACATTGTTGCCTGACTAACTACATTGCTGGATGATTAACTACATTGTTGCCTGACTAACTACATTGTTGGCTGACTAACTGCAATGCTGGATGATAAACTACATTGTTGCCTGACTAACTACATTGTTGGCTGATTAACTACATTGTTGCCTGACTAACTACATTGTTGGCTAACTAACTACATTGTTGGCTGACTAACTACATTGTTGGTTGACTAACTACATTGTTGGCTGACTAACTACATTGTTGGTTGACTAACTACATTGTTGGCTGACTACTGACACGGGTTCTAGGCTGATAAATAAATTAGAAAGCAGACAGAAATTGTCTTTGACCTACGCTACAAATGACTTGACATATACTGACAATTGGAAACAACAGATCAGAAATCAATCTAACAGAACGCGCTACAGAGATTAAATATAAAATATGAAGAACAAGAGAGATCCCAAAATGTTACAGACATAGTATAGTGAATCCCTACTGGCGAGTCAAGTTAGTCGAGATAGGGTCACGATAGAAAATGGGTCAGACTATTCCCCTTCATTGACATGACAAGGTGGACGCTTTTACAACTTGCTTCCATTGGTCGGGGCTAATACACAAAGGATTGGTCAATTCATATCGTGAAAAATAACAATGTATTGAGTAGCTAGAAAAACAGACAAACAAGACAAGCTATAACGTTTCGGTAAAAGCTTCATCAGGTATAACTCATTGATTTGATTGAATTGATTGATTTGATTGGATTGATTGAACTGATTGTCTGCAAGAGGGTTTGGATGGGAAGTTGATAACGATATGCGGTACGTCTTGTAACAGTTGGAGGTGTTGTGACTCCAGATGTAAGTGTTGTGACTCCAGATGTAGGTGTTGTGACTCCAGATGTAGGTGTTGTGACTCCAGATGTAGGTGTTGTGACTCCAGATGAAGGTGTTGTGACTCCAGATGTAGGTCTTGTGACTCCAGATGAAGGTGTTGTGACTCCAGATGAAGGTGTTGTGACTCCAGATGTAGGTGTTGTGACTCCAGATGTAGGTGTTGTGACTCCAGATGTAGGTGTTGTGACTCCAGATGAAGGTGTTGTGACTCCAGATGAAGGTATCCTGGGTATGCTACTTGCAACAATACGGCTTGAATACGTCACAGGTTGTAACCCTGACAGATCTCAACATTACAACTTGAATACGTCACATGTTGTAACCCTGACAGATCTCAACATTACAACTTGAATACGTCACAGGTTGTGACCCTGACAGATCTCAACATCTCAACGTTACAACTTGAATACGTCACATGTTGTAACCCTGACAGATCTCAACGTTACAACTTGAATACGTCACAGGTTGTGACCCTGACAGATCTCAACATCTCAACGTTACAACTTGAATACGTCACATGTTGTAACCCTGACAGATCTCAACGTTACAACTTGAATACGTCACACATTATATCAGTGACAGATCTCAACATTACAACTTGAAATACGTCACTGATTATATCCGTGACAGATCTCAACATTACAACTTGAAATACGTTACAGAATCAAAATACAGGAAAAGAGAGATCACGGACAACAAAGAGAGAAGATACTACTAGATAGCTTGGTATGATAGCATAGAAAACAGTCAATAACAGAACTGATACGATGCACGGTGGACAAAAGTTTGTGTAAGGACATGATCGCGAACGCCAACAGGTATGGCACATGATGATGATGGTTATTATTGTTGTTATTATTATTATTATTCACGAAAGACAACAGAAATGTGACAATCAAGTATGCCTTCTATAAAGACAAAGGAAGTACGACCACAGACGAGCGTCGTGAGATGGACAAAGCAAGAAATGGAGACACTTCGAAATTACCCTATAAGATACCACAAAGCCTACCGCCCTTACGAGCCGCGATAGCTCTGTGGTTAGTGAACGACTACAAAGGACAAGGAGTAGGGTTCGATCCCAACCGACGGCTTCCGGGTTCACTCAGCCTTAAATGGGTACCGGATTTTTTTTCTGGGAAAGTAAAGCAGCACGGGCGTAATACCGACCACATTACCCCAAAAATCATGTGCTGAAGGTCTGTAGAATATAGGGTCACTAACACCATATTTCCCTATACGCCACTTGGCGTGACAAGGGTACTTTACTTCTTTTTTTACTACCGCCCTTACAGCTTGCCAGGCGTATGACAAAGGAAAGAGAAAGGAAGAAGCAAATGAATACGTACCTCTCATTTGTAGGCGCGTGTACCCAGTTCAGCTGTGCCCAATGTCTGCTAACTAGCACAGCACACAGATGACGTAATACTAATATAATGTGTCCACGCACAATGACTAGTTTGTAGTATGTTTATATGTTCTACAGCAATCAAAACGTACTAATATGTTAGTATGGTGTAGTAGAACCACGCGCCTCATATAACTTAATATGTTCTGGCACAATAATGAATTAATTATATGTTAATATGCTCTAGCAGTACAATCTTGAAATAACAATACATTATTAAACCGAAGTTGTACTAGAAGAATATCACATGTTAACAAAATGAGCACCTATGGACATGTTCGGAGTGCAATGATGAATACCCCGCTAATAACTCAATGTTAACAAACCACTTCATGAAAATGGCACAACAATATCAGTAAATAATCACGACGGTTTTAAATACCACTAAAAACACCCTAGGTATCCAACCTTAAGCTCATCTAACACAACAAATATACAACACTAAACCTACTACACAACAGTACATTTGTAAAACGTTACATCCCCTTATCATCATCAAGTACCACGCCTGCTGGCGTAGGTGATAAAGTCTCCCCACAACTCTCGATCTCCACTGTTATTTATAATTTCTGTTGTCGACCTTCTGCGTTGCCATTCTCTTAAGCTGCCTGGTTATCTTTTCTCTTTGCTTATCTCTGTCTCTTCGCTCCTCATTTTTCCCAGTTGTCACATTATACTCCAGCTGTTCCCTTTTCATGGCCAAAAAAAAAAATGATTTAAACTCCTCTAGCACAGTCATATATTATAACACTATAGCACAGTCATATATTATAACACTATAGCACAGTCATATATTATAACACTATATTTGTTCTTGCAGTGTCATAAATTATAACAATAAATTATTCTCATCATCATGTGCCAGACCGGTTAGCGTAGGCGATCGTGTGCTTCCACAATTCTCAGTCCCCAGTGCATCGTATTAGTTCTGTTGTTGGCCGTTTTCCATGCCATGACACCGAGTTATCTAATATCTTCTCTCTATGTCGTCCGCGATCTCTCTTTCCCTGTATTTTGCCAGTTGTAACAAAGTACTCCAACTTTTCTCTTCTCTTGATGAGCCCGAAAAATGTCGATTAAATTATCCTAGCACAGTCATAAAGTAACATAACTCTAAATTATCCTTTAGCACAGTCATAAAGTAACATAACTCTAAATTATCCTAGCACAGTCATAAAGTAACATAACTCTAAATTATCCTTTAGCACAGTCATAAAGTAACATAACTCTAAATTATCCTTTAGCACAGTCATGAAGTAACATAATTCTAAATTACCCTTTAGCACAGTCATAAAGTAACATAATTCTAAATTATCCTTTAGCACAGTCATAAAGTAACATAATTCTAAATTATCCTTTAGCACAGTCATAAAGTAACATAATTCTAAATTATCCTTTAGCACAGTTATAAAGTAACATAACTCTAAATTATCCACTAGCACAGTCATAAAGTAACATAATTCTAAATTATCCTAGCACTGTCATAAAGTAACATAACTCTAAATTATCCACTAGCACAGTCATAAAGTAACATAATTCTAAATTATCCTCTAGCACAGTCATAAAGTAACATTATTCTAAATTATCCTAGCACAGTCATAAAGTAACATAATTCTAAATTATCCTCTAGCACAGTCATAAAGTAAGATAATTCTAAATTATCCTCTAGCACAGTCATAAAGTAACATTATTATAAATTATCCTTTAGCACAGTCGTAAAGTGGGAGCCGCGATAGCTCAGTGGTTAGTGAACTGGACTACAAAGGACAAGGGGTACGGTTCGATCCCAACCGACGGCTTCCGGGTTCACCCAGCCTTAAATGGGTACCTGATTTTTTTTCTGGGAAAGTAAAGCAGCACGGGCGTAATACCGACCACATTACCCCAGAGATCAGGTGCTGAAGGTCTGTAAAATATAGGGTCACTAACACCACATTTCTCTATACGCCACTTGGCGTGACTGGGGTACTTTACTTACAGTCATAAAGTAATATAATTCTAAATTATTCTAAATTCTTCTCTAAAAGCAGTTATTCAGTTTTAAAGTCCCAATAAAAATTACGAAAAGGCAAAACATCTAAAAATCCGAGCCATAGAAAATGTTACAAAACTCTAAACTTATATAATCTTAGCAAATGTTAAAAAAATTGTAACTTATATAACCTTAGCAAATGTTACAAAACTCTAAACTTATATAACCTTAGCAAATGTTACAAAACTCTAAACTTATATAACCTTAGCAAATGTTAAAAAAAATTGTAACTTATATAACCTTAGCAAATGTTACAAAACTCTAAACTTATATAACCTTAGCAAATGTTACAAAACTCAAAACTTATATAACCTTAGCAAATGTTACAAAACTCAAAACTTATATAACCTTAGCAAATGTTACAAAACTCAAAACTTATATAACCTTAGCAAATGTTACAAAACTCTAAACTTATATAACCTTAGCAAATGTTACAAAACTCTAAACTGCCCTCAGAAAGGGAGACGGAAGACTCTCGTGCCTGAAGGTGTTAATGAAACACGGCAGCAGTGACCATACTTTTCAATGACCAATTGCATATTTGTGCATGGGTTGTGTGGTCAGTATTACACCAAGTACCCCTAGTTATCCAGATAAATCTAGTACTCAATTAACCCTGTGCGAACTTAGGAGTCATTAATCGATTCGAACCTGATCCCTTATCCTCAGTAGCCTAGTTCTCTAACCACTTAGCCACGCGATATCGTGATAACGCGTAGATTTTCTAAACTCTTCCTAAAAGTTATATAATAGTACAAAAAACATCTAAACTCCAAGTGCACAAATCTATAACGGTACAAAAATACATCTAAACTCCAACTTCGCGACTCTATAATTGTACACACACACATCTAAACTTCAAGTGCACAACTCTATAATGGTACGAAAACATCCAAACTCCAAGTACTGAACTATAAATTTATAGCTCGTAAAATACCCTATCACAACTCTAGATTATCATAGAAATATAAAGGCTAAACTCTTAACATCCTAATCACAACACTGCCACAACTATAAAGTCACCACTCTAAACTCTATCACAACCACAAAACTAAATTTTAAAAAAATATAAAGGCAAAACTCTTAACTTACTAAATCACAATTTTAAAATCTGTATTCAACTCCATCCCAACCACAAAATCACAACTCTAAATTATAACAACATAAAGGCAAAACTCTCTAAAACAATCTAATCACAACTATAAAATTACTATAATCTAAACTCCATCCCAACCACAAAATCACAACCCTAAATTACAATAATATAAAGGCACAACTCGTAACTATCTAATCACAACTATATCGCAACAGTAAAATCGCCAAGCTCGATCTAAAATCTCCACAACAGCCACACAATTATAACTCTAAAAATATCACAACAAAATAAAGACAAAACTTAAAACTGGAGAACAACCATAAAATCAAAAAAACTCCCGGAGCATAGTAACAACCTCAAGAACAAAAAAAAACCATCTTGTGCTGCACTAATCGTGCAAACATATGTCTGTACGTTACTTGCGACATTACTAGTTTCGACTTTCTTCTCGGGCGTGGTAACAGCTTCTGCAGCAGTCGCAATTTAAATGATTTCTTTAATTTCCCCCTCAAATAATAATTTTTTAAAAAATCCTGACAACACCAGTTATCCACATAAGCTGGATCGATTCCTTCTGTTTTTTAAAATGAAGTTCTCGTCACGGCTTTTTACTGAATACCGCGCTTAAATTCTAGTACTCAATATTGTTATCGAATGGAGTTGTATTGATGTATCACACCAAACCGTACGGATACGTGATGATAGCCACAGTTCGTCCAAATTGATTTCGTTAACTAATTTAAAAGTGGATTTAAACTATTCCTCGACAGCTTCCAGGGTTTTATTAATCAACTAGGATTAAAACGAATGCTAATCCATACGAAGTATTTTGAAATTAGAATTTCATTAAATGCCTAGATACATATTCGTGAGTGTAATACCAGCGACACTCTAGATACCAAATCGTTTAAGTCTGCTTAATATTTGAATCTATTTTTCGATTAAATTAGTAGCCAAACATGAGAAGCAAATTTCGTGTTCAGCAATTTCACATAAAACATTTAAAGAACAAAACCCGCGCATTTTAGCCAACCGGTTCTGTTTAACAGGAAAAGAGAATAAATGAAAACAGGAAACTGAAATTAGCACACACAAAAACCAATGATATTATGAAAGTAAACAACTGGGGGAAAAAATTAATTAAGAAGTAGAGTTACATAAACGCGAAAGGAGGCTGTGAAACAAAACAAAAAAATAAATGGGAAAAGGTAATAAATGGTTTGAAGAAATGATCTCATTGCACTCTCGGAAGACTCAAAGGTGATCTGCCGTGTTCAGTGAATGTCGACATGTGTTATAATGACTGTAATTTACCTATTCAAAACGAGTACCACGTTGTATTTCAAATGTTATGTTATTGTTGTGTTTCAGATTCAGTCGGTTAAATTAGGAAGCTCAACGTAGTAAATAAACAAACATGACCAACTAAACAAACCAGATGAGTTAAGCAAAAAGACCAACTAGACAACGAGATGGGCTAAACAACAAGATCAGCTAAACAACAAGATCAGCTAAACAACAAGATCAGCTAAACAACAAGATCAGCTAAACGACAAGATCAGCTAAACGAACAAGATCAGCTAAACGAACAAGATCAGCTAAACAACAAGACCAACTAGACAACAAGATCAGCTAAACGAACAAGATCAGCTAAACAACAAGATCAGCTAAACGAACAAGATCAGCTAAACAACAAGACCAACTAGACAACAAGATCAGCTAAACGAACAAGATCAGCTAAAGAAACAAGATCAGTTAGACATCAAGATCAACTAATTAAACACCACCAACTAAACAAATAACTCGCGCTAAACAAACAAGATCAGCTAAACAAACAAGATTAGCTAAACAAATAAAACGCGCTAAACAAACAAGTTTAGCTAAACAAACAAGATTAGCTAAACAAATAAAACGCGCTAAACAAATAAGATCAGCTAGACAAACAAGATTTGCTGAACAAACAAGATTAGCTAAACAAACAAGATTAGCTAAACAAATATAACGCGCTAAACAAACAAGATCAGCTAGACAAACAAGATTAGCTAAACAAACAGGATTAGCTAAACAAACAAGATTAGTTAAACAAACAAGATTAGCTAAACAAACAAGATTAGCTAAACAAACAAGATCAGCTAAACAAACAAGATTAGCTAAACAAACAAGATTAGCTAAACAAACAAGATTAGCTGAACAAACAAGTTTAGCTGAACAAACAAGTTTAGCTAAACAAACAAGATTAGCTGAACAAACAAGATTAGCTAAACAAACAAGATTAGCTGAACAAACAAGTTTAGCTAAAAAAACAAGATTAGCTAAACAAACAAGATTAGCTGAACAAACAAGTTTAGCTAAAAAAACAAGATTAGCTAAACAAACAAGATTAGCTGAACAAACAAGTTTAGCTGAACAAACAAGATTAGCTAAACAAACAAGTTTAGCTAAACAAACAAGATAAGCTAAACAAACAAGATCAGCTAGACAAACAAGATAAGCTAAACAAACAAGATTAGCTAAACAAACAAGATTAGCTAAACAAACAACATTAGCTAGACAAACAAGATCAGCTAAACAAACAAGATCAGCTAAACAAACAAGATTAGCTAAACAAACAAGATCAGCTAAACAAACAAGATTAGCTAAACAAACAAGATCAGCTAGACAAACAAGATCAGCTAAACAAACAAGATTAGCTAAACAAACAAGATCAGCTAAACAAACAAGATTAGCTAAACAAACAGGGCCAGCTAAACAAACAAGACCAGCTAAACAAACAAGATCAGCTAAACAAACAGGGCAGCTAAACAAACAGGGCCAGCTAAACAAACAATACCAGCTAAACAAACAGGGCCAGCTAAACAAACAAGATTAGCTAAACAAACAAGGCCAGCTAAACAAACAAGACCAGCTAAACAAAAAAATCTACTCCACATATAACTGACTATCTAGAATCGTATGCATCAAACACAGAATTAACCAGGAGAAAAATGAACATTTAATCATGAAAGAACAAAATTAAACAATAAATAAAAACTAACATTTAAAAATGCGATCTTTTGGGCCAAGTTAAAAGACACAGCCTACTAAAAGTAATCCTGGAGGGGAAAATACAAGGTAAAAGAGGCAGAGGTAGACCAAGACTAACATGGACGAGTAACATCAAAAGATGGACAAACCAGCCTATGACAACCTGCACCATCAAAGCAAGAGACAGCAGAAAGGCGCTCCATGGTAGTCAACCTTCGATGCGGAGATGGCACTCGATGATGATGAACATAAAAAACATAGCAATGCCCCATAACATACGTCACATCGTAGGAGGGGGAAATGTACTTTATCACCGGCCACATCATTTGTAACCGATG
This sequence comes from Megaustenia siamemsis, assembly GCA_032433765.1. Taxonomy (NCBI): domain Eukaryota; kingdom Metazoa; phylum Mollusca; class Gastropoda; order Stylommatophora; family Ariophantidae; genus Megaustenia; species Megaustenia siamemsis. The sequence continues at coordinate 71,625,317 of JAVIAB010000106.1, read as the reverse complement.
AGTCCAGTGCTCTTCATCACTGTTATTACTTTCCCCGATTCAGCGAGTTAGGTACCAATTTACATATCAGCTCGGTCGACTACATAGAGAGCCAATCTGAGTTTCAGCCAACG
>JAVIAB010000106.1:71617704-71622704 GCA_032433765.1 Megaustenia siamemsis | reverse complement strand
AATCCACGTTGGAAAACAAAATCACGTGCCCATATGTTGCCTGGCGATGGATAATGTTGCCAATAATTTGTAATTATTATTTTTTGTTTAAATAGATTCTTTTTTCATAATTACTGGAAGTTAGAAAGATGATGGGTAGAGTACATCGTGTCAAAATGTAGACAAGTTGAGGAGAAAAGCTAAAGAAGATAATGATAGGATGGTTTAAGTATGAAAATATAAAGATCTATTGGTTGAGGATAAGAAAGGATAAGAAAACAAAGAGGATTGGTAAATGTAAAACGTGAAATTACAGGAAGTTTGAGAGAGAGGAGAAGAGAAGAAAGAAGAGGATGAAGTATGTGAGAGATGGAAATAAAAAAATATGGAGTTTTAGATGGAAAGTGAAATAGAGAAAAATATAGATGAGGAGACGGTGGATAGAGGTAAAATGTGGAGTTTTAGATGGAAAGTGAAATAGAGAAAAATATAGATGAGGAGACGGTGGATAGAGGTAAAATGTGGAGTTTTAGATGGATAGTGAAATAGATGGTAACAAGGAAGAGACTGTAAATACAGAAGGATAACATGAGAAGGTAAACTGGCAACTATCCCAGCATTCAAATGTTGTATGTGTACATCGGTAAACTAAAGTTATAAAAGTTTACTGCGTTTTGGCTGTTTAAAAAAAAAAAAAGCAAAGGATATCAAACATATAATAAGCGCATTGAAATACTGAAAGAAAGTAGATACGATATGGTAGGTGATTGTAGCGTCCGTGAAACCACTTACATAACGTGTTCATTATAAAAAAAACAACTATCTTTACAGCAATTTCCCATTACCGAGGTCTGATGGGGTGGGAGACTTAGAGGAGCGGAGAATATAGGCCGGATGTACAGTGCGGTCGCCGCGAAGTGTTCAGGTGGATGTTCGCGATTGATGTTTTTAAATTTGTATCTAACACACACACACACACACAATTCTGTTTACTTGTGTGTTTATTTAAAACTAACAAACCATTGGGATGTATGAATCAGGAAGGAAACAGAACGGCTTGAAAAGTGTTTGCTGAAGACCTATGCTCCACAGGGAGCTGAAAGGTAGAAGAAGATTAGGATGTATGGCCTGTAGGGTCTTGGCAGAAGGTTCTTCTTCTTCTTCTATCCTTCCTCTGCTGCCGTTGGCGTCGAGGGGAGAACAATCTGCGATTCTTTGCTCTTCTGTTGGCCTCTTCTGATGTTATCCCTCCTAGTGACTCTAGTATTCCCTTTATCCATCTCTTTGTCGGTCTTCCTCTTAATCTGGCGTTTTCGTAGCGTTTGTTTATGGCTCTTTGATTCATTGTTAGTTCTTTTTGTCTTGTTATGTGGCCGAACCAATTTATCTGTTATTTCTTTATGTATTCGATGGCTGGTTCAATTTCGAGTAGAATTTGGCAGAAGGTTGGTAGCAAGAGATCATGATAAAGTAAGTTGTTTAGAACTAATATGAGATAATGTTAACAACGGTGAAATGAGAAACACCCATTGGGAATTCTACCTGTAATGGAATACACAGAGAGACAAAGACTAAAGTAGTTTGAACATTTCATGCGCATGAACCCCTCAGCATTACTGTCAAGAGCTTGTAACAACAAAATGGAACACCCAAGATTTTTTTTTTTCTGAGTTCGCCAGCTTTTTACCTCTGACGAAGTCCCTAGAGACTAGGACTGAATTTTGCTCGTTAATCCGTTTTCCCCCTGGCAGCCGTGTGCATAGGGGTCTCTCGCGCCCCACAGGCAGATAACTCTGTCTTCAGAGGTACTCATATTTTTTTTTCCCGTCCATGATAAATTGACGTTTCAAGCCGGGCCTCGCTGCTGAGAGACCAGGGTTGTTGCGACACAGAGAAATCATAAATAGAAATCCCAAATGAAATAAGATATAAAGGTAGACAAAGAAGACGATAGATTGTTGGAATTTACGACATAATAAAACAATACAATATCACTATGTATCAAGCCACCATAGAAAGTGCCCTTGATAGAAAACAACACATCGTTGACTTAAACATGCGACGCCTACCGGCAAAAAAAAGCAGAACAGGCTAAAAGATAGAAAGTTTAGAACTGACATTATTGCTTGCTTGCCATGCCTGAGCGAATAATGTGGAGATAATGATTTGCCCAAACACATTACCACACACCCCCTCTCAGCTACTCTTCGAATGGTTCCGATGGCCGTTCATTTTGTAAACAAAAGAAGAGGGAATTAAACGAATATGATAACACTGGCCACATCATTTCTCGATAAGAGAAATAAACAAAAATATATAGAAAAAAAACAGCACGGTTAAAACTCCACGTAATCAGTGAACGACACAAATTAGAACAACGTTTCGGCTCAATGGGCCTTCAGCAGGAACAAACATACAACACACACATACATGTATTTAAAATTTTAAATATTCTATGTCTTCCCTTCATACTGCATTGTGGCGCGCAGTAGACAATACTGAAGATAATACTAGAAACAATACTAATATAGTCAGCTTAAAATCATTTCATGCCCACGACTGTATATGCTATAGGATTACATTCACCCGGCTCTGTTTAAGTGATTAATGGTGATATTTCCACTGTTTGGGCTCAGTCTTATAACAATAATTAATGTTGGTGATATTTCCACCTTCTGGGCTCCATTGAATAATGTTGGTGATATTTCCACCTTCTGGGCTCCATTGAATAATGTTGGTGATATTTCCACCTTCTGGGCTCCATTGAATAATGTTGGTGATATTTCCACCTTCTGGGCTCCATTGAATAATGTTGGTGATATTTCCACCTTCTGGGCTCCATTTAATAATGTTGGTGATATTTCCACCTTCTGAGCTCCACTAAATAATGTTGGTGATATTTCCACCTTCTGGGCTCCATTGAATAATGTTGGTCATATATTTCCACCTTCTGAGATCCATTGAATAATGTTGGTGATATTTCCACCTTCTTTTTCTCCATTTATATAAATCAGACTAGATTTCGCTACGCCACTACCCAATTCTCCTCCACACCCCAGCCCCTTTAATATCAACCTAGTCATTGCCATATATCCCCCCACCCCAATATCACCGCGCCCTATTCACATTTCAGACCGGTATATCTCTACAGTTTCTTGCATCCCCCCAACCCTTATAACCCGCCCCCCCCCGAAAAAAACCCACACACTCACGAAATTGTATCCCCCCCCCAAAAAAAAAAAATATATATATATATATATATATATATATTTCAATGAAATAATTAACAAATTATTTAACACTTATTATGAAGTGCACGAATCATAATATCGTTTTCGCCTCCACATTTTATCATCACAAACACACACACAAAAACCATATCCTCATCATCACATAAACATCATCACAGTCTTATCCGGTTCCCCCCCCCCAAAAAAAAAAAATAAATAAATAAAACAATGTATAAAAAAAAAAACTATAAATTCTTAGTTAAAAAAAAAAAATCCCACTGACCTCATTCCGTTGCTACCCAGGACCAAGCATGAGCGACCACTTTGGCCATAAGAAAAGACGGGAATGAATAAGAAGGAGAAGTGGGAGGGTCGTATAAATTACGCTTCTCCTTCCTTTATCTCTTATAATGAAATTCCCCAGATGTCAAATAAGAGCCCTAATAACTTTGGAGCGGAGAGAAATGGCGATGGAAATCAATAAGACTGCCAACCTCAGGGAAGCGTGTGATATTATTCTGTAATGTCCCCGCGTTTTGACAACGGTTTGTGTTTTCGAAATTTCTCCTTAATTTGGAGCATATTCTCATATCGGGAGACGTATGTGACAATTGGGAGTATGTTCGTGTAGCTAGGGTTGGGTTTCATAAATAAAACATATTATGGTAGTGAAAGACGGAATGTGAGCCTTTCTAAACATATTCTGAGGCGGAATGGGGTGAACTGAAGCACATACATTCTGGGAGTGAGTGACGGAATATGACAATTCAAAACATGTTCTGAATTTTGTGACGGAATATGACAATTCAAAGCTTTTTTTTTCACTGAATTGTGTGACGGAATATGATACTTAGAAGCATATTCTGTTAGTGAGAGACAGAATGTGACAGTTTGGACAAATTCTCATAGTGTGCACCAAGCAAAGAAATTATTATTTTTTTTTCTTGTACAAATAACGGAATCAACGAGTATTCACAAAGTGTGTTGTAGGCTCAATATAGACTCTCTAATGTAGAAAGTATATAACAAAAGAAAACCTCTAAGCATATTGCCATAGAGTAGAACATTCCATTTTGAATGTTGTCTAAGTATGTTATAAACAGCATAACATTCTGGATAACATTCAGAAATACAGTGTGATATACAACATAACATATTAGAACAAATTCCTAAAGTGTGTGTTAGACTACATACAATATAGGAATATATTCCCAACGTGTATGATAGACATCATAACATATAGGAATATATTCCCAAAGTGTGTGTGTTACACCGTAATATAAAGGAATATATTCCCAAAGTGTGTGTGTTACACCATAAAATAAAGGAATATATTCTCAAAGTGTCAGAGAGATACTGTAATATATAGGAATATATTCCCAAAGTGTCAGAGAGATACTGTAATATATAGGAATATATTCCTAAAGTGTCAGATATATATTATAATATATAGGAATATATTCCCAAAGTGTCAGATATATATTATAATATATAGAATATATTCCCAAAGTGTCAGATATATATTATAATATATAGGAATATATTCCAAAGTGTGTGTGTTATCGGGGCGTCATTATGAGGGAAGTAAAGGATAGTGACACTGTGACCTTCCAGACATGTCGTAAGAGGCGACTAAGGAGGTTGATCGATGGCTTGACAAGCTGTCATTGTAAAAAGTATTGTTATGGAAACAGCGCCATATATTTTAGAGCAGTGATCTCTGGAAGATGTGCAACTTTGGCACGCAAAGTTTCTGTTTTTGAGATTGTAGTTCTGCCCTATGTGCCTATG